>APFE031561196.1:23721-39814 GCA_000404065.3 Pinus taeda | reverse complement strand
CCTTTCCACAGCTCATTGAAAATGAGGGTGTGCTGTACCATCCGGGACCAGTCAGGATAGTTCTCCTTGCCAGTGAGAACTATTCCTATCATAGAGATGATTGAATGCATTTTGTTACTGCTGCTGATATACTTCTGATGAGAAAAAAAAACTTTGCTGCTTTAAAAAATTGATTTTGATATGGAGAATTACTGTGTATATCTCTGATTTAAAAAATGAGTATGGAGAAAAAAAATCATTTAAAAACCTGCTTTATATCACCATTTCTACACTTCAAAACTCTGCTTTAAATCACCATATATATATCTCAGCTCATGTCATTTAAAAAAATTTAAAATTCTGCGATCTCCATATATATCTCAGCTCATATATATCAAAAAATTTAAAATTCTGCTATCACCACCATATATATCTCTGTTTTAAAAATGACCATATATCATTTTAAAATTCTGCTTTATAGTCCACTGTCACAAGTATCGTGAAGATACAAAATTATAGCCCTCGGTCACAAATGATATTCATGGCGTGGTCGATAAATGGATTTTCATGGCCCTCGGTCACAAATTATAGATTACAGACCAACAACATGTGGTCTCGGTAGCCCATCCACCCGTATCGGGCATCACCCATAAGATTTATATGAATATCTCACAACTCTTTCACAATATGATTTTATGACAACTTACAAAATCACCCATCGCTTTTGTTAAGGTGGAAAGATGTATTTTCCTTTCTATAAATCGAAGGGTAACTTTATTCAAAGGAATTCAAGTATTCCAATACTTATCGAGACTAGGGATCACATGGGCATGTCAGCATTCCACATACCATGTCAGGATTCCACAGCATTCATCAGCATTCCAGAGTCTAAACAAGGGTAACTCCACGGCATTCAACAGCGACGCACCGAAATAAAGGAATGACAGATATAAAACCCACGGCATTCAACAGCGACGCACAGACAGATATAAAATCCTTTTTTTTTTTTTACAGTATACAAGCATTGATAAGCACGATTTTCGGTAAGATGATATGTTGGAGCCCGGTGGATTCAATCCCGTGAGCAATATCTAAAACAGTGTCTCGTTCAATTTTAGAGGGCGATTTCATAACAGTCATTCATAACAGTCAAAAAACCGATGATTTCAATGAGCAAGGCGTTTCATAAGAGTCATACGTTACCAAACCAGGGGTTTCAATGAAGGCAGCGACAGTCTTCAGGTTCTACGCAGCGGGAGTCTTCATGCCTTCAGCTATTTCAGGGATGTCAGAGAGACTGAGAAGCTCTCAGGCAGGAGTTACAATTATTCTGGGACCTGTGCTCTGATACCATGTCAGGCCAGGGTAACTCTAGGCTTAATGAGCGAGAGAAAACTGATATATTATTCATTAGGTAATCTACATATATATATACAAATAAAACGGATCAGTTCATCTTCTGGATGACTGTCCGGTTCACCCATTCGTTTCGGATTAGGTGTCAACAAAACAAAGTGTTCTTGATGAAGAAGATTTATAATCTCAAGATGAAGGAGGGTGCTTCAGTTGCTAAGCACTTGAATGCATTTAATATTATTACTAATTAGCTTGCCTTTGTTAAAATCATTTTAGAGGATGAAATTAGAGTCATTTTGTTAATGTGTTTTATGCCAGACAATTGGGAAAATTTAATTTTAGCTATGAGCACTTCAACAACTACAAGGACCTTGAAGTTTGATGATGTTAGTAGCAGTTTAGTGAATGAAGAGCTGTGACGCAAGTCAATTGCAGAAAATGAGAGAGGAGAAGCTCTAGCTCTAGCTGATTGTGGTAGGAGAATGGATCGAGGCTGGCAAGGGCGATCAAGATCGAGAGGCCGATCAAAATCAAGGAGAGGCAAGATCATCTGATTTCATTGTGGCAAACCCGGGCACATGAAGAAAGAATGTCGATTCTGGAAGAAAGGACAAAAGGATCAGAGACCGGCCAGTACAAATCACAAGTCATCCAACACAAATGAAGGTGAGGCTACTGTTGTAGCCACACATGGTGATGTTTTGTTTACTGTTTCAGTAGAGGATGCATGTGTATACATATATAGCAATAGCTTTGATTGGGTCCTTGACTCTGGGGCATCCCACCATGTAACCCCATGCAAAGATAGTTTTGTTGCATATAATCCTGGTGATTATGGTAGAGTACATTTGGGGATAATCATTTTTGTAGTATTGTTGGAGTGGGAGATGTGCAAATCAAGATGAAGGATGGACAAGATATATTGTTGAAACAGGTCAGGCATGTACCAGAAATACGCATGAGTTTGATCTCTATGGGACGACTAGATGATGAATGCTATTCCACAAGCTGTGGAAAAAGAGGCTTGAAAATTAGCGAAGGAGCATTTGTCGTGGCCAAAGGACCCAAGACAGGAACATTATACACATTGAAGGCACTGATAGGAAAATTAAAGATTTGGTTGTTGGCACAAAATAAGGAAATTCAGCGGGTCTGTGGCATAAGCACTTGGGTCATATGAGCGATAAGGGTTTAAAATTCCTTGTTGGTAAAAATTTATTGCCAGGCTTGAAATCCTACAATCTTGATCTTTGTAAGTATTATATATATGGTAGAAAAAGAAGGGTTTCATTCCTTAGAGGTGGCCATGATAGAAAGAAAAATGTGTTAGAATTGATACACTCAGATGTGTTTTGAACTATTAACATCAATTCATTATGAGGAGCATCATATTTTGTAACATTTATAGATGATGCATCCAAGAAGGTTTGGGCATATCCTATGAAAAGTAAAAGTGAAGTGTTTGGAATATTTCAAAAATTCCATGTTGTTATTTAAAGAGAGACTAACAAATTGCTCAAGTGTTTGAGAGCAGATAATGGTGGAGAATATTTCTCAAATGCATTCAAGGAATATTGTAACAGGTTTGGGATAAAGCATGAGAAGACTATGTCTGGTACTTCTCAACAGAATGGTGTTGCAGAAAGGATGAATCACACCATTATGGAAAAGGTGTGAAGTATGTTGTCCAATTCTGTTTTAAAGAAGAATTTTTGGGCTGAAGTAGTTAGGACCACTTGCTATCTTATAAATAGATCTCCAGCTATAGCCTAGGATGGTAGTATCCCTAAAGAAGTTTGGATTGACAAGAAGTTGAATTATTCTGACTTGAAAATTTTTGGATTTGAAGCATTTGTACATATTCCCAAAGAAAATAGAACTAAGCTAGATGATAAATCTATGAAATGCATTTTTCTGGGATATGCAGATGAATATTTTGGTTATCCTCTATGGGATCCAGTCAAACATAAATTATTAGAAGCAGGGATGTTATATTTAATGAGTCAGAAATGTTTAAAAGGACTAAAGGTGAGTTGGAGATTGAGAGATTATTGACAGGTTTGAAGAGCAACAGGAAAACATCCCACCAATGCAAGAAACTGCACAACAAATTCAGGAGCAGAAAGAACAACAAGTGGAAAATGAAGAGCACCAAGAAAAAAGAATCTTGCAGGAACTTTTACAGGAGATTCAACCTGATAATGCACCACCATAGTTGGTTCGCAGATATTCTATGCCTCATAAGCCTTCACAAAGGCATCCTCCTTCAAACTACATTTTGTTGGCTGATGAAGGTGAGATTAATTTTTTTCAAGAAGCTTGTAAATTTGAGCACAGTAAAGAATGGAAGAAAACAATGGAGGAAGAAATGAACTCTTTGCTGGAAAATAAAACTTGGGAGTTGGTAAATCTCCCAAAAGTAAGAAGGGCTCTACAAAACAAATGAGTTTACAGGATTATGCATGAAGGTGACGAAAAGAAAGAGAGGTATAAAGAAATGCTGGTGGTGAAAGGATTTTCCCGAAAAGAAGGTATTGATTTCACTGAAAATTTCTCACTTATTGTTAAAATGTCATCCATTAGAGTCATTCTTGTTGGGTTGTGTTATATTCTTTCCACGACTAGCCCACGTAGTTAACTGGGGGTTAGAGGGGGGGAGGTCACAGGGGGTTTGAGTGGTACCCGTAATCCCACTTTATGGGGTCCAGGGCAATGCCCCGGAAAATTTTGGTTTTGGACCCTATGTTAGGTTGGGCGAATCCACCTATGGTTTTATGCATGACTTTCGCACATGTTTTTGGACGCAATGGTTGTCGGTCCATGGTTTTGGACGCGATGGTTTTCGGTCCATGGTATTGGATGCTTCAGCGTGTATAAATATGTATTGTAACATTGAAAGGAACATAATGAAAAATCAAGCTGGTAGGCCCGGTTTTGGGAACCAGGGGAAAATATCTATGTATATGTGTTTTATGTATTATGCTCTAGCATTGTTTATTTTCTGTGTTTTAGAATTCGTATGCAGGTAATTTCTGTACGGTGTTAAAACCTACATTTGGTATCGAAGTTATTTTGGCTTCAAGGGGACGCTTTTATTTCTAAAGGGTTTCGCTCGGGCCTGTGGTAGACCCTGTTCAGTGGTAGATCTACGAGATCAATTCTCATGATGAAAGAAGATGGCGAGCAGTGGAAAGATAGAGATCGAGAAATTTAATGGTCAGAGCTTTGAGTTGTGGAAACTCAAGATGGAGGATCTACTGGTGGATAAATATCAGTGGATCGTAGTAGATCTGGGTACTAAACCAACGGGAGTGTCTGATGAAGAATGGAAGAAGTTGGATCGGAAGACAAAGAGCACAATACGATTGTGTGTCTCAAATTCAGTATTGCTTAATGTATCAAGGGAAGCTATGGCAAAGGCTTTGTGGGACAAGTTAGGGACTTTGTACCAATCTAAGTCTCTAATGAACAAACTGTTCTTGCGGAAAAAGATGTATAACTTGAGGAAGAAAGATGGAGACTCGGTGACAAAGCATCTAAACACATTTAATACTGTGGTAAGTCAGTTAGCATCTGTTGATATTAAAATTTCAGATGAAGATAAGTGCATCAATTTGTTGTGTTCTCTAGCAGATTCGTGGGATAGTCTGGTTATTGGAATAAGTAGCAATGCAACTGCCTTATGTTGAGTGATAAAATGTGTCTTTTTAACTCTTAATTATCTTCACATTAATTGTCAACCCAGGGACGACTTTTTATTTCAAGAGTGTACTCAGTCTAAGGCAACGATTTACTCAAGAGTAATGTTTTTGCAGTATAGTGCTTAAAATGCAAAAGTAAATGCTTGAAATAAAATCTACTTACAATTAAAAGAAACTTAACACTCTGAAACTTAAATCATTCACTGAAAAAACTACAACAATTATCAGTCATGGATACAGTAGCAATAACTCATTCCTTGTTTAACTGATATAAATTAAATCAAGCATAAATAAGATCCACAATTTGAGAACATAGGCAACGATAGTCAATGTTCTTTACAGTTGTTGGTCTCACACACAACACTAAATAACCAATTGGAAATTGCAAAGAACTAAATCAATCGTGCTACTACGACTTAATCGAAATGAGACAATTGTGCTAACTATAAGAATGATGAAAGGCAAGCTTAAATAATTACAGAAAGTAAATGAACAACAGCGCTAAGTATTAGAAATGAATAGCCAAACTTATATAGCTACAATGAATAGAAAACTATTAAATTACTGGAGTGAATAGCGAAGCTCTGTAGATGAAATGAACAACACAACAATATGCTTGTGAAAAGCAGTGATCTCTATTAAGAAGGAAATGAACAGCAACACAATTTAAGTATAGTATATAAAACAGATCAATTCATTCAATCTGGAAATACCAAGCAGTAAAGTAATATGATTATGATAAATAGAAATAAAATCAAACCATCACACGACATAAATTTTAAATATATAATACATAGCAACAGCTTAATCCACCAGAGGCTGGGCCCTTAGCTGCTAGCGAATGCTACTGGGCTACTTTAGATGAGACGAATGAACAACAACCTCCAAATTATATATTAATCATCAAACTGTGAGATCATTACAACAACGAAAGCTTTGAGAATTACAATGGTAATGCAACAATCTCCTTTTCCTCATATCCTATCCTATCCCATCATGAATAATGAATCCTGAATCTCTAATTATGAATCCTCAATTATGAATCCATCATTCCCCTTCTCTGATCTCTGTTCTGATTTAAATACACAGAGAGCAGAGAGTAGTTACAACTGTGATGATTACAATATGATCATTATTACAAAATTGGATTGTTTTTAACCAATTGATCAACAAGAAAATATATTTCCATCCATGTTTCAACAAGAGCAAGGCGAATTTGGCTTTGCAGCTGAGATTTGAAAAAAGGCCACACAACAAATCTGAGAAAATTGTGCTCAAAGAACCATGTGTTTCTCTCAATACAAGCCGAATTTAGGAAAACTATTCAATATTAAAGTTAACTTGGTCTGTTCTGGACAAAACCCATGTTCCAAATTTTCTAGATTATTCTTCATTTTCCCAGAATCTCAACCGCAAAACTGTCACTTCTTATTCCAGCGAATTTCTGAGTTGGAATATTTAATGATCAAATCTTCAATCTGGAAATTATCTTGGAGGCTAAAAATGGTGAGTAATGTTATAACCAATTTATTAATAAACTATCATTGATAAAATCATGCATAATCATCAATTTATTAAAAATAAAGGAGAATAAATATTATTTTTCCATAAGAGCATAAATCATTATAAAATAGAATTATGTAATAAATTATGATAAATGACATGATAAAGAATGGTAAAAATGGATGGAATAAGCGTTCAAAAGTGATAATAATAATGACATATTAACAGCCCAACACACCCCCACACTGAATATATTGCATGTCCTCATGCAACCCAAAGCAAAACCCATGTGTTAACCAAGCAATAAAAAAGTGTTCATTCCAGCTCATGAAATGATAGAACAAATGAATTCTTTCTCAATTAATGAATATTAAATTCTAGAAATATTGATGAAGGCGTAACAATTTTCACATCGACGATCAAGTTATGTGTATATGAAGTTGCAGCAAAATATGGTATAAGTAACAGCAAACTTCATTAACCATTTTCTCAAAAATTACAAACCAGATTTTGCTTAAATTTTGTAAGTAGATTTCTACTATATTAATGCTTTTATGATCCAAAAATCAAATTGTTTTGATGCATGGATCATAAGATATAAACAAAATGGTTGTAGGTAATAGTGCATGATCTCCTAAATATTACGAACTAATATCACTTGAAATTGTCTGGGTTTGTATATTTTAATGATACGTCTGCGTTTTCCAGAAATCACAAGAATTGAGTTCATAGTTTTAAAAGTATTATGAAAATCGATTTCTGCATTGTATAAAAATGAAATTGTATGCCTTAAATAAAGAAGAAAGTAGAAAACATCCATCATGCATAACAATTCCTCCCCTTCTCTGAAGAATTAGCATGCCCTCATGCAATGCTAGAAAAGAATTGAGGTGGTTGCTACCATCTGTTGAATTCTATGCTTGGTGTAAAACAACATGGAATAAGGGAGGGGTTGAGAATGAATAAGAATAACAATGGATGATGAATAATATTAATGACATGGTCATAAGAAAGAAATGAATGAAAACAACACTCCCCCCAAACTGAAAGATGATATGTCGCTGAAAAATGGGAAGTGGTAAAGATGTGGAGTGAAAGATGATAAATAATTCTCAAAATGGATTTTCATGAAATTCTCCTAAATTCATAATAAATCAGAAAATTATGCTATTTTACCTCAAGTTTTACCTCCAAAAAGAAAAATGTGGAATGACATATATGGACTGGCAGAGTTGGTGTTGAAAGTGATGCAAAAGGTGGAATCCAGGCAAGCACATCATGTCTGAAGAACTGTTCACGTTCGTGAGTTGCTCGAGCCTCTTTTGTTAGTTGCAATAGCGTGGTCATGCTGCGAATAGAGTTCCTCCCCATACTTGTTGTTCTCCTATAAACAAATCACTATTTTGCATACAATGTTCTTGAATCCATAGTGTTAGTTTTGAATGGCAACAGATAAGATGCATGCAAAAATTTCAATCAAAAAAACATTTGTTTTTATGTAATACTAATATTTTGTCAGATCAACAAGTTATGGCAGAGTGCAATAATCATATCGCATGCTATCCCATAATGCATACACGCCCTCCTCCAATTGGAAAAGGGATTCCATGACCATAAAGCCTATGAAAGGTGTTATGAACAATACAGTAGTAAATGAAGCAGAGTACACATATCAATGATAGAACGACGAGAGTTATGGTTATAATGAGAGTAGAGTGTGTAAAGATAGTTATGAATAAGAGATATGACGCTTTGGATTGATGATATGTTATGAAAAAGAGAAGAATGACAACAATATGCCAAAAAGATGCTTTGTTGACGGTATTCTAGTTGAAAATGATGCGATTGATCATAAAACAATTTCTCATGCATAAAGGTTCAAAACAGGGAAAAAAATTAAGGAAATAACTTTTCTGAAAAACAGAGAAAATAAGAAAGGGTATTATAGTAATAATTGACAATAAGATATAACTTCAATACCATAAGCAGAGCCTCTGCTGCCAGCAGACGTCCATAGCCTAGGCAGGGTTGCTTTTTAACCCATATGGGCCAGGATCCTCAATTTATAAATGGAAAGTTCCAGTGTTGTTCTACAGAAGAGATCAGTGTGCTGGCGTGGTAACCAGTTAACCACACTGCCATTCACTGGGATGTAGCAAAAGTAATCAGGCCGGCCCGTGATGAGACCTCCTGTTCCAAGGATAATTTAGCTATCCAATGGATCATAACCCTGGTGTGGTGGCCATAATGGGAATGTCACTTTGTTACAACCTTATGAACATGGTAGGCTTGGCTCGTAATGAGACCCCCTATCCTCCATCTGCGAACAAAATTTTGTTGTTATTACACATTTTTATAATAAAAAGAGAGAGGCTCATTACTCCTTAAGAGTAGGGATGGTGGAAGAAGTTGAACATGTCAATAGAAAAAAATATACCCATAATCTCATTTATTACAGACACGAAGATTATAACCAGGAAAAGTGGAACCAGCATGGTATTAAGATGATCAATCAATATCATGTTCGGCAGAAAACAATGCAGTAAAGTAGTATATAAATAATTGTGTCCTTTTTGAAAAGAATCTATCATCAAGGAGCTGTGCTGTTAAATATCATAACGTGAATGATATTAACTTGCTTCAAAATAATCTATAATTCTTGTCCTTATAAAAGTAGTGTACTTCATGCCATGAAAGGGAATCAGTAAAATGTGATTAAGATGAACTAGGAATAATCCCACAAGAGGAAGAAAGGGTTGTTCTTGAAAATACTCCCAAAGTGTTGTACTTTTGAAGGAACAACAAAAACACTCAGAAAAAGTGTTGTTCCTTGTAGAGAACAACAAAGAAAATGCATACCAAAAAGCAAAAATACACATGAAAAGGTGTTGTTCCTTGTAGGGAACAACAAAAAAATGTGAAAATGTTGTTCCTTAAATATGAAAGTGTTGTTCCTTCGGAAAGGATCAACAAAAATATGAAAGTGCAGAAGTGTTGTTCCTTTCGGAAAGAAACAACGAAAATGTGAAAGTGCAGAAGTGTTGTTCCTTTCGGAAAGGAACAAAGAAAATGTGAAAGTGCAGAAGTGTTGTTCTTTTTGGAAAAGAACAAAAAAACGTGAAAGTGCAGAAGTGTTGTTCCTTTCGGAAAGGAACAACAAAAAAGTGAAAGTGCAGAAATGTTGAAAAAGAACAATAAAAACGTGAAAGTGCAAAAGTGCTGTTTTTTTAAAAAGGAACAACAAAAATGTGAAAATGTAGAAAAACGTGAAAGTGCAGAAGTGTTGTTCCTTTTTAAAAAATAATAGCAACAACGTGAAAGTGCAGAAGTGTTATTCCTTTAAAAAGGAACAACAAAAACGTGAAAATGCAGAAGTGTTGTTCATTTAAAAAGGAATAGCAACAACGTGAAAGTGCAGAAGTGTTATTCCTTTAAAAGGGAACAATAACAACGTGAAAGTGCAGAAGTGATATTCCTTTGAAAAAGAACAGCAAAAACGTGAAAGTGAAAAAGTTTTGTTCCTTTGAAAAGGAACAACAAAAACGTGAAAATGTAGAAGTGTTGTTCATTTCGGAAATGAACAACAAAAACGTGAAAGTGCAGAAGTGTTGTTCCTTTAAAAAGAAACAGCAATAACGTGTAAGTTCAGAAGTGTTGCTTCTTTGAAAATGAACAACAAAAATGTAAAAGTGTAGAAGTGTTGTTCATTTAAAAATGAACAGCAAAAACGTGAAAATGCAGAAGTGGTGTTCTTTTGAAAATGAACAGCAATAACATAAAAGCGCAGAAGTGTTGTTCCTTTGAAAATTAACAACAAAAATGTGAAAGTGTTGTTCCTTTGAAAAAGAACAGCAGAATGCAGAAGCGCTATTCTTTTGAAAAGGAACAACAAAAGTGCAAAAGTGTTGTTTTTTTAAAAAGGAACAACAAAATGCATAATCATAAAATGCAAGCACGGAAAAAAACAAATTAGCTGTTCAGGGCATTGATGCTGAGGATGGGTTATAATTTGAAGGAAGCAACACCTAAAACACAAAATATAAGAGAATTAAAAAAAGAAACAACATTTTATTTAAAAACAGTGTGTAAATAAATAAATTAAGTTACAACAACTATGATGTTATGTAAAAAAAATGATCTCTTTGAAAAATGTTTTGGCAGCAGTGACAAGACATGAATCTTTAAATGGAAATCAATTCTTCATTTCTTTTATTATGAATCCGTTGGGTAATGAGTTGGATGAAATTTTATTGTTTTATTAAAATTTCTTTTAAGAATCACTCGTCCATAAATTGGCCTTCTTTTTCTCCTAGGACCTACAAAAAAAACGAGTGTCTACCTGCAATAAAACATTAAATCATGGAGAAAGAGAGGTGATCGGGCTCCCCTAATCCAAGAATTATGCAAAAACACAAGTAGTTACTCTGTATAACAAATCCATGGAGAAAATAACAAAATAAAATTTATTTGTCACCTGTGGGAGAGCAGTGGCCAATCATGCTAACCTGCAGTGTTTTAATCACAACTTCTTTGTTTTTCGTCTAAATTGAGTGATTCCAAAGCTAGATGAGAGCTAATTCAAAGGTGTATCTCCAATAGAAATAGGTTTTAAAAATTCAATGATATGATATGCAAATTTTAGTTATAACAACCTGCATAACAGAGTCATTTTTGATTACCCCACTTAGAACAACAACGAATGTTTTAAGCATAGAATCTTTGTTTGATGTCGGATTCGAATGATTCAAATTAAAAATGAAAGTAGATTCATTTATTTATATCCAAAAAAATATGTTTGGAAGAAAAGAAGATTTGATAAGTCAAATGCTCTGAAAAATAGCCGGAAAGACAAAGTTCTAGAGGTGCTGATTTACGATAGACAGTCAGTATTTTGATCATAACTTCCCCATACGATATCGAAAATGAATGATTCCAATTTCTTTGTAAACTAGATTCATATGGGAATCTACCATCGAAACAGGTTTTAAAAACACGATCATTTAGGCCTCCAAAAACTGACTGTCCCAACTCTGTTCCTGAGCTGCCTGCTAGACACCCTGTCAATGTTTCGGTTCTAACTTTTTTGTTTCAAATCCAAATTGAGTAATTAAAATTGAGTTGGAAAGTAGACATCAATGGCTAATTAGGATAGAAACATTTTTTAAAAATAGTCTTTTTTTCCCTCAAAACATGACTGTCCCGACTGCATTTTTAGAAATTTCATCAAGCCCACAAGCCAAAAAAATATGATATTCAAGCATTTTTTCGAATTGGTGATAAAAAGGAATATGAATATTTGTAGAACTATTATTTACATTATAAATCGTCTACATACACAAATGAATTAAAATTTTTTATCACCGATGTTGATTTCCATAGCATGTTGCAACAAAAAACAACTAGTTTTACATAAAAAATAAATAAAATGTATTTATTTATGTCCTTATTTATTTTATTTTCTACACTAACCTATTCTGATTTGAAAAATGAATATGATGACGTATAAGAATAATTCCAGTGGAACCATTTTCGAAATAAGACTTCATCTATGCACATACCCAAATTTGAAAAATACATATTAATGAATATTAGGGTATGAGAAGCCAACTTCCCTTGAAAAGGTGTTGTCAAAAATTGTTGAAGTATGGAGTGATGCTGCAAACAAATAATGGAGTGAAACCAATCTTCAATATATCCTTTACTTTCTTGATTTCCCATAGCCATCATATCATGAAGTTCTTGAGCTTTTAAAATGATTTGTTTATGCATACTAAAAGAAACCTCATTTTCTTCCATAACTTTTACAATTTTTGAATTTGAAACATTCTGAATCTCATTGTAAGTTTTTTCAAATGGCACATGTGAGATAGAATGGGTGCCTAAATTTTGCAGTTCAACACTGTAAGCGTGTTGTACTAGTTTATTATGGTGAGGGTGTGGAATGAGTTGAGCAGGAAATTGTGTACAAAATGAAGCATTTTGATGATGTAGTTGATAGGGTTGTGTGGATGGTTTTGATGGGCAAGAAAGATGTTGTCGAAGAGCTGGTAAATATAGAGAATGTGTTTGTGCTACAGGATGAGGGAGGGTAGTAATGCAATCATAAGATGAACCATGCCAAATTTGTAGACAAGATTGATGGTAATTATATTGAGAATGACATCGGTGCCCTAACACATTAGTATTCCATAATGGATTATGCACGTAAGAGAATGGAGAAAAAGTGTTTTGAACCATACCTATAAGCCATGATTTCGACGCTTTTAACCTTGTTGCAGCTTTCTCATCTCTTTGAAATGATACTTCCATCCTAGATAAGGAAGAACAAATATCTATGGGATGCTCCTTCCAGTAATGAGGGCAAAACACTTCATCAAATTCTTGATTTTGCTGAACCTGCAAAGCATCCAATTTTGAGCTTAGAGAGCTAATAAAATCAATTTTAAAATGTTCAAATAAAACATTGATTTCACCTCTTATGTCTCATGTTCTTGCAGCAGATTTGGAAAAGAAAGAACAAACATCTCTAGAGTTCTTACCAACCTTGGAGATTCCTCTTGAATACCTTATGCACAATTCACAAACATCATCATATGATAACTGAAAAACATCACATTTTCCTATCAGATTTAAGAGTTCCAAGAATTCATCTTTGATTCTTTTAAGAAGGAGCGTTTTTAAGATCTCTTTTTCCAATTGCTTATGTTTTGATTTTTGAAGGTTGTATTGAAATCGATCCACATAGTCCTCCAGGCTTTCATCTTCCCCTTGTATCATATTGAAAATACCTTCATCAGCCTTGCAATAGTCTTGGTACTTCATCAAGAATATGTTCTTCATGTCCTCCCATGTTTGGATGCAGTTCCCACCTAGGCTCATGAACCATCGAAGAGTTGCTCCTTTTAGAGTAAGAGGAAAAACTTTCAACCTTTGATCATCAGTACAATAATCATATCCTCTACAAAGTATTTCGAACTCAAATAAGAATGTATCTGGATCTTTATTTGCTAAACCATGAAAATTTGGTAGGGAAGATGGGGGAATTATGTGCATTTGTGTCACTCCTAGATCTTTGATAGGGAATTCAATAGGCTCACATTTCTTACCATAATAGAATATATTCTTCATGTGTTTCTTTGAGGCTCCTTCTTCAAATATTCATGTCAATTGGTTAGTGAAATGGGTGGTGCTTACATCACCACTTGAGTGAAATCATGAGATTTGTTTTTTTTTTTTTTTATTTCTATTTTTTCTTAGTCATTCACACAAAAATTCAAACATTTATTTCTACCCTAAGTTCTTTAACGATTCTGCTGGAAATCGGGCGAGGGAGCAGGGAATTTACATGCTCCGTGCGTAGGTTTTTACCTTCCGTTTTTAATACCCAATTCTCCCATAACAGGAACTCATCAAATGGACACTACTCTTTAGAAATGGCTACACTCTCCCCGGCAACGGTGCCAAAATGTTGAGCAATAAAATGTGTCTTTTTAACTCTTAATTATCTTCACATTAATTGTCAACCCAGGGACGACTTTTTATTTCAGGAGTGTACTCAGTCTGATGCGGCTATTTACTCAAGAGTAATGTTTTGCAGTATAGTGCTTAAAATGCAAAAGTAAATGCTTGAAATAAGATCTACTTACAATTAAAAAAAACTTAACACTCTGAAACTTAAATCATTCACTGAAAAACTACAATAATTATCAGTCAAAGATACAGTAGCAATAACTCATTCCTTGTTTAACTGATATAAATTAAATCAAGCATAAATAAGATCCACAATCTGAGAACTTAGGCAGCGATAGACAATGTTCTTTACAGTTGTTGGTCTCACACACAACACTAAATAACCAATTGGAAATTGCAAAGAACTAAATCAATCGTGCTACTACGACTTAATCGAAATGAGACAATTGTGCTAATTATAAGAATGTTGAAAGGCAAGCTTAAATAATTGCAGAAAGTAAATGAACAGCAGCACTAAGTATTAGAAATGAACAACCAAAGTTATATAGCTACAATGAATAGAAAACTGTTAAATTACTGGAGTGAATAGTGAAGCTCTGTAGATGAAATGAACAGCACAACAATATGCTCGTGAAAAGTAGTGATCTCTGTTAAGAAGGAAATGAACAACAACACAATTTAAGTATAGTATATAAAATAGATCAATTCATTCAGTCTGGAAATACCAAGCAGTAAAGTAATATGATTACGATAAATAGAAATAAAATCAAACCATCGCACGACATAAATTGTAAATATATAAAAACATAGCAGCAGCTTAACCCACCAGAGGCTGGGCCCTTAGCCGCCAGCGAATGCTGCTGGGCTACTTCAGATGAGACGAATGAATAGCAAGCTCCAAATTATATATTAATCATCAAACTATGAGATCATTACAACAACAAAAGCTTTGAGAATTACAATGGTAATGCAACAATCTCATTTTCCTCCTATCCTATCCTATCCCATCATGAATAATGAATCATGAATCTCTAATTATGAATCCTCAATTCTGAATCCATCATTCCCCTTCTCTGATCTCTGTTCTGATTTAAATACACAGAGAGCATAGAGTAATTAGAACTGTGATGATTACAATATGATCATTATTACAAAATTGGATTGTTTCTAACCAATTGAACAACAAGAAAATATATTTTCATCCATCTTTCAACAAGAGCAAGGCAAATTTGGCTTTGCAGCTGAGATTTGGAAAATGGCCACACAACAAATCTGAGAAAATTGTGCTCAAATAACCCTACGTTTCTCTCAATACAAGCCGAATTTTGGCAAACCGTTCTTTTCGAAAGTTAATTTGGTCCGTTCTGGACAAAACTCATGTTTTGGATTTTCTAGGCTCTTCTTCATTTGCCCAAAATCTCAACCGCAAAACTGTCGCTTCTTATTCCAACGAATTTATGAGTTGGAATATTTAATGATCAAATCTTCAATCTGGAAATTATCTTGGAGGCTAAAACTGATGAATAATGTTATAACCAATTTATTAATAAACCATCATTGATAAAATCATGCATTATCATCAATTTATTAAAAATAAAGGAGAATAAATAATATTTTTCCATAAGAGCATAAATCATTATAAAATAGAATTATATAATAAATTATGATAAATGACATGATAAAGAATGGTAGAAATGGGTGGAATATGTGTTCAAAAGTGATAATAATAATGACATATTAACGACCCAACACCTTACAGTTTGATGAAATAGTCTCAGCCTTGCTTACGGAGGAGATGAGACGGAAAAATATGGAGAGCCAGAATGGTGTTGCCTTGTCTGTACGAGGACAGTCCCAGAACATAAACAAAAATAAGTCATCGAGTGGGAGATCCACATCTAGAGGGAGATCTAAATCACTAGGAAAACCTGTAAAGGCGTTGTGGTAGAAATGTGGAAAGGAACGGAACTACAAAAGGGACTGTAAATCTAAAGCTCCTGACAAAGGAAAGGGATCTGATGATGCTCCTTCTGCAGAGGCAAAAACCACCTCAGATGAAGGTGGGGATGTGTACTTGGCTTCTT
>APFE031561196.1:0-14853 GCA_000404065.3 Pinus taeda | reverse complement strand
GTTTTGGACCCTATGTTAGGTTGGGCAGACCCACCTATGGTTTTGTGCATGATTTTCGCACATGTTTTTGGACGCGATGGTTTTCGGTCCATGGTTTTGGATGCAATGGATTTCCGTCCATGGTATTGGATGCTTTGACATGTATAAATATGTATTGTAACATTGAAAGGAACATAATGAAAAATCAAGCTGGTAGTTCCGATTTTGGGATCCAGGGGAAAATCTCTGTGTATATGTGTTTTATGTGTTATGCTCTCGCATTGTTTATTTTCTGTGTTTTAGAATTCATATGCAGGTAATTTCTGTACAGAGTTAAAACGTACAATTCTTGGTCTTGTTTCTACTTTAGAATTAGAATGTGAACAATTAGATGTAAAAACTGCTTTCCTTCATGGTGAATTGGAGGAAGAAATTTATATGGAGCTGCTAGAAGGCTTCATAGAAAAAGGAAAAGAAGACTTTGTTTGCAGGTTGAAGAAGAGTCTCTGTGGGTTGAAACAGGGACCTCGACAATGGTACAAGAAATTGACTAATTCAT
The DNA here is from genome assembly GCA_000404065.3 of Pinus taeda. Taxonomy (NCBI): domain Eukaryota; kingdom Viridiplantae; phylum Streptophyta; class Pinopsida; order Pinales; family Pinaceae; genus Pinus; species Pinus taeda. Next base: position 14,315 of record APFE031561196.1, on the reverse strand, counting down.
GTTGGAACATGGTTTTCACAGGTTGGAAGCTGACCATTGTGTCTATATTAGGAGGTATGATCAATGAAAGTATATCATATTATTGTTATATGTGGATGACATGTTGATCATTGAGCATGATAAGAATAATATCAATAGGTTGAAGAAAGATTTGGGTAGTAAATTTGCAATGAAGGATTTGGGACCAGCACAACAAATATTGGGCATGAGGATTATGCGTGACAGGAAAAACAAAAGGTTGTGGCTGTCACAAGAATAATATATTAAGAAGGTGCTTAACAAGTTTAATATGAAGGATGCCAAGCCAGTTAGTACATCCCTTGGATCCCATTTCAAGATGAGTACTGAATTATGTCCTAGTGATGACAAGGAGAAGAGATGAGCAAGATTCCTTATGCTTCAGTAGTTGGCAGCTTGATGTATGCTATGGTATGCACATGACCATACATTGCATATTCAGTGGGACTAGTGAGTAGGTTCCTTGCCAATCTAAGCAAACAACATTGGCAAGTAGTAAAATGGATTTTGAGTTATCTCAAGGGTACTAGTCATTATTGGTTATGTTTTGGTCATAATGAGATTGTGCTTGAAGGATTCACAGATGCAGATATGGTTGGAGATATGGACATTAGAAAGTCCACTACAAGTTATTTGTATACATTTGCAGGTGCAACAGTATCTTGGGTGTCAAGGCTACAAAGAATAGTAGTTTTCTCTACAACAGAAGTAGAGTACATAGCTACAACAGAATCTTGTAAAAAGATGTTGTGGATGTAGCAATTCCTAGGAGAGATATGAATAAAGAAGGACAAACATGTGCTATATTGTGATAGTCAGAGTGTCATTCATTTGGTAAAAAACCCAACATTTCACTAAAAAACCCAACAGATTGATTTAAGGTACCACTGGATCCAGCATGTGTTGGAAGCATAAAATTTATCCTTGGAAAAAATCCATACAGATAGGAACCCTGCTGATATGCTCACTAAGATTCTACCAAGAAATAAACATGAGTTATGTAGAGGCATGGTAGGACTCGGTGTGACTTGATTCATGACTCTTATTTGGCTTCAAGTGGGAGAATGTTAAGTGTGAAGCCAAACCGATGCACACTATGTTAATGTCGGCACTGACTCTTTGACACTCCGCCATCCCAGCCGTCACCGCCACACTCGTGCTGAACCTACCACACCACCATTAATTCTAGATCTTCATCTGAATCACATGCAGGATTCTAGATCCTCCTTTAGCCTCTATAAATTTGCATTTTCTCAGCCTGAGCAAGGCAAGCCAAGGCCCAAGCCTGTTGTGTAATATGAAGTGATTTCTACTCTCCAGTTATTTGTTTTCTCTTCTGATGTCAATTTATTTCTGCTGAAATTTATCTCTTCTGCTACTATGATAGAGTAAGGTCTATGAAAGAGTAATGTTGCTATTTCCCTCTGCGTCTATCAAGCAGGAGCAGTGGTGGAGCTTGCGACAGCCAGAGCTATGGAACCCAATTAAATAATAAATCATCATGTATGAGAGTGTATGTTCATAGGGCCATGCACTAAATTAATTATTATCTTTGTATAGTTTTGTAAGTTAATTAGCTAACAACTTACAAAGTTCTAGGTTCTACTCAATGATATCTTTCACGAGAGGCAATAAGAGCTGAACTATAACAGTGAAGCATTTAAAGAGTGATAGATCTACAATATAATTTCATTAATGTATTTGGCTCCTTCCATGCCTCAATGAGAAACCTATGTAGAATTTTTTGCTTTAGGTTAACCCGATAATGCAATATAAATCAAAGCAGAATACTATAATCTACTTCTACTATCAATTTGCGGAAGCTTAAAGATCGAGATGAACAATATAACCAGAAGAAGAAGAATCAACACACGATACACATGAAAATACTTTGGGGAAAGCCTCAGCTAAAAACCCCACTATCTGTATTATCATACAAGGTGGAAATACATAGGAATTATACAAAGCCTTAACTCCCACAACTAGCCAACTCTCAATACAATCCTCACAGATGCTCACAGGAAATTTTGGCTTCTGTCCAGCCTTCCTCTCTACACTCCAAGCTCCTATTTCCTTACGTTGTTCCTTTGGGATGATTCTCTTGTTACCAAGTGTAACACTCTCTCACACACTGTCAGAATTGCGCAATCCTCAAAGAATGATACCTTGACTGCATGCATGAGTTTTCTTTATAATAAAACACATGCAACTGATAGTACACTGTCCTTGACTTTAATCTCAACTGGTTCTTTCTCAGAATAGACATACATGAGTTTCTGATGAGGGAATTTTCAGTTAATTGGAGTAGCACTAGTTGAGTGCATGCATGCATCAACTGACTGTTAACTCACCATTAGTTCCTCAAACAGTTTGGAACTAATTTAACTAGAATTAAATAAGTAAATTGAGTTAACTAATTACAACTCAAATATAAATCAATCTTATCTCCTTAAGTTAAGGGATAACTCTTGCATGACTTCAGAAATACTTCTAACTTGAATTTCTCCAACTAATTAATTTAAAATAAATTAATTAATTATTTCCAAGTAGCTGTTAAGACTAAATTTTATTTTAATTCACAATTTAATTCAAGGACAAATTAAATTGGAATATTCTTGTTGCCATATTTCAACACTCCCTCTCAACAAGAAAGGGATTATCTGCCACCCCTATCCTGTCTCTATGGAACTCTAATTTACACTTCGACAATGCCTTTGTCAAAATGTCAGCATCTTGCTCCTCTGTCGAAATATATTGCAGCAACATGATCCTCTCGACCTGTGAAAAGCCATGGGCAACAAATCTTGCCTTATGCTTCTCCACACTACCATCAGTAGATTGCTTTACCTTGTAAAGCTAATGGGAACTCACAACTAACTTGTTATCTGGCCTCAGAACCATGTCCCAAACACTGTTACGAACTATGGAGTCATACTCCTCCATTATAGCATCAACCCAAATCGGTTGTTGCACTGCTTCCTCAAAGGAAGATGGCTCAGTGTCAACACATTCCCCAGCAAGGGCCATGTATCTAGTGTACCTCTCAGGTGACCTCCTTTGTCTGCACTGAGAAGATGGTGCTCCCACATTCTCTCTCACATCCTCCAAAAATCTGTCAGCTTCTCTTGTGCGCTTCCATCCATATTTGGAAGACTCTGCTTGAGTGGATGTCTCCACTCCTGGAACCTTTGCACGCGGCTTCTCCGCATCAGTCTGAGGCTCCTCCTCCTTAGGGACCAATAGTTCCTCCACAACCTGTAGTTGGAGCTCCCTCTCAAGGGAAAATCGCATGGCTTTCTGCTCATAAAACTTGAGATATCTTTGAACCACTATCCTCCGACTGGTAGGTAAGTACACCTGATAGTTGTGAGGTGTATCAGTGTACCCCACAAGTATCTCCAACTCTGATGTCGGCTCAAGCTTCTTCTATGCATCCTTTGTCACATGGAAATATACTGATGAGCCAAAGATCCTAAAGTGACCCACATCTGGTCTCTTACCACAGAAAGCTTCCTCTGGTGTCTTCATCCCAAATATGTCATGCAGGCTTCTATTCTGCAAATAGATCGTTGTGTTTCATGAACTATCCCACAAGTGAAGTGGTAGGCCTTGGTCATGCAGCATTGCCCGCGCTGCCCCTACAATAGTTCTATTCTTCTTCTCGGCCACCCCATTATGCTGTGGGTTATGAGGTGCTGTCAACTCTCATTTAATTCCTTCCACTACACAGAAGTCCTTAAACTCTTGAGAAACATATTCTCCACTGTTGTTGCTTCTCAAGGCCTTGATCTTCTTCCCTGACTCTTTCTCGACCAAAGCTTTCAACTGACAAAACTTTGTGAAAGTTTGGTCCTTCTTCTGCATGAAATAAATCCAGCATTTACGAGAATAGTCATCAATGAAAATCACATAATACCTTTGCTTCGTTGTGGATGCCGTCGAGAATGGTCCACACACATCAGTATGAACTCACTCTAAGATAGCCTCTGCTCGACTGTCTCGATCATGAAAGGAAGACTTGGTGTACTTTCCCAAGGTACAACCTTTGCATGTGTCAAATTGCTCAAGTTTACCTTTGGGAAGTCCTGTAGATATCTGCTGCATTATCTTCAAAGCCCCATGATGCAAATGGCCCAACTACCTGTGCCACAACTCGCCAATGTCTTGGCTTTGCACCAATCCTGCTTTAATGCTCAATGTTGCATAATCATCTACCTCTAGTTTATAGATATTCTTCACTCGAATCCCTATCCTCTTGGTCTGACTCGTGGCTATGTGTCTTAGGAACGCCTTTCCTTTACTAAAGACAACATCGTAGCCTTTGTCCTCCAACATCGCAACCGATACCAAGTTCTTCTTCAGTCCAGGAGCATACTTCACATCTGTCAAGGTGATAGGAGCTCCATGCTCCTTCTAAAAAGAAACCGTGCCCACTCCTGAAACACTATAACTTCCGTCGTCACCCATCTCTATCTGCATCTTGAGGTATTTCTCCTCCAAGGTATTGAATAAATTTTTATCACTGGTCATGTGGAATGAGGCTCCACTGTCAAGATACCAGACACAACCCATCATCGATGACACACTACATGTGATGAGGGTAAATTCCATTTCGAACTAACAGGTTAATGCCTCACCTTCCGATCCTCCTGAGAATCCCTTCTTGGACTTCTTCGATGGGCAATTAGTTGCATAATGTCCCATCTCGTGACAATTAAAGCATATTAATTTAGACATGTCACCCTTCTTCCCTCCATGAGAAGAATTCGATTTGAAATGGGAAGCCTTCCCCTTCCCTTTCCTTGCCTTACCTGATAAGGCCATATTTTCTTCATCATCATTCTTAGATGAACAACCATCTCGTGTGCTGCTCCTGATCTCCTCCTGCATAAGATTTGACCACAGTCTTTCCCAGTCCGACAGTTTCTCCCTTCCATTCATAGAGTCCTGGTAGCTATTCCAACTCTTTGGAAGACCAAGGAGAGCGGGGCTCACCATATCATTATCAACAGTAGTTATTCCCACACTGCCAAGCTTATCTCTGCAGGTGGTGAGCTTGTTCAGATATGTGGAAATAATATCGCACTTCTCCATATTGATTCTTCAAAGCTTATCCTTGAGCGTCAATTTCCTCTGGTCGCTACTGTTCTGGTAGAGGTCCTTCAATGTCTTCCACATTGAAAATGGAGTATCCTTCCCATGGAGACTCGAGACAATATGGTCTTGAACTCCCTCAAGGATGATCCATATCGCCTTCGCCACACACTTCTTCCACTCAGCCAACTGTTGTGGATTAGTTGAAGCTGGCTTTGGGATTTCTTGATCAATGAATTCCTTCAAGCCATTGTCTTCTAATATAGCCTCCATTCTATCTTTCCATGCTATGTAATTCGAGCTACCTTCCAAGGCAAACTCTAGTCTCAAGCCATAGAACACCATTGGCCAACCTTGAAGTATGATATGAATTTTATTTTCACCTGCAACCCCGAACTTCGAACCTCGAATTATCTTCTTAGTATGTTGTTCACAACTCTCATACCATGTAGATAAATTCTACAAATCCAACTTTGATACCATGTAGAATTTTCTACTGTAGGTTAACCCGATAATGCAATATAAATCAAAACAGAACACTATAACACACTTCTACTATCAATTTTCGGAAGCTTAAAGATCGAGCTAAACAATATAAATAGAAGAAGAAGAATCAATGCACAATACACATGAAAATACCATGGGGAAAGCCTCAGCTAAAAACCCCACTATCTGTATTATCATACAAGGTGGAAATACATAGGAATTATACAAAGCCTTAGCTCTCACAGCTAGCCAAATCTCAGTACAATCCTCACAGATGCTCACAGACAATCTTGGCTTATCTCCAGCCTTCCTCTCTGCCCTCCAAGCTCCTATTTCCTTGTGCTATTCCTCTAGGATGATTCTTCTGTTACCAATTGTAACACTCTCTCAGACACTGTCAGAACTGTACAATCCTCAAGGAATGATACCTTGACTGCATGCATGAGTTTTATTTATAAGAAAACACATGCAATTGATAGTACATTGTCCTTGAATTTAATCTCAACTGGGTCTTTCTCAGAATAGACATGCATGAGTTTCTAATGAGGGAATCTTCAGTTAACTGGAGTAGCACTAGTTGAGTGCATGCATGCATCAACTGACTGTTAACTCACCATTAGTTCCTCAAACAGTTTGGAACTAATTTAACTGGACTTAACTCAGTAAACTGAGTTAACTAATTACAATTCAAATATAACTCAATCTTATCTCCTTACTTTAAGGGATAACTCTTGCATGACTTCAAAAAAGACTTCTAACTTGAATTTCTCCAACTAATAAATTTAAAATAAATTAATTAATTATTTCCAAGTAGTTGTTAAGACTAAATTCGATTTTAATTCACAATTTAATTCAAGGACAAATTAAATTGGAATATTCTTGTTGCCATATTTCAACAGCCTAACCCAAGTAGCTTATCTTCTATTAAGGCATTGGTCCCATAAAGTTTTTCCTTAGAATTCTATGCTTAAGAGTGCAAACCCTAAGATGAAATAGCTTTTTTTGAGAAGGTTTTTCATTAGTTTCCATGCCATATCTAATGATACATTCATTAAAAATTGTAGCATGGGTGGTGCTCGATTTAGAAGCCTTGAAACCTTTTTAGACAATAGGATTTTTGTCTTCCTCCTCCTCCTCTTCAATGGCTATGAGAAAGAAATTGGAGCTTGGGCATTCTGTGTGGTTTTGCTCTTACCTAATTACACAAGTAAGAAACTACTAGAAATGATCTGGTCTCAGTTTGCTCAAGGAGGAATCTGGATGTCGTCCAAAAGGCTTCGTCTATGTGAAACCCCCTAAATTACACCAGACTTAAAAAGAAAGAATGGAGCCACATATTTATTCTCCTTCAAAGGACTTGTGTCTCATAAAGACTATACTAATGAATATCATTTCCACATTTAAATGTCTACTCATTGTAAATCTTCCCTATATTACACAATAATATAATTATAGTATTAGTATGAGTGTTATAATACACAATAATACAATTTTAGTATTAGTATTAGTGTTGAGTATATGTTATTAGTCCCTGCCCCTTCGGGCTGCAGGGACTATAGTAATCGATTTGTAACATTTTCATTAATTGACACAGAAACCAAGCAACCAACCGAATTCATTAACCTAAGTTTCGGTTTTATATTTCATAAATCACTTTTATTTAACCAATACGAAAATTTCAACCGCTATTTCAACCACTAAGATTTTTAAAGATCTTATTTGGCCTCATATCGAGGCCAGGATCTGGGCAAACTTAGGATAAATGTTCATTTAAGCTATGGATTCAATGAATTTTCTGAAAAATGAAACTAATGCTAGCATTAATCAATAAACATTAAATGTTATGTGGATACTTGGTAATGTTTGGTAATGTTTATTTGATTAATATATCACACGACACACAACTACACACCACCAAATCAGGACATTAGGTGCACAGATGGCTCTGTGCATGTATTGGTGTGGTGTCAACCTAATGCACCTCCATTCCTTCTTATATCACCACACCCATGCCTTTCGCTACGCCTCGTCGTTCTGCTTGGCCCGGTTCTGCTCTTATTTTCGTCCCGGTTCTGCTCTTATTTTCGTCCTCGTTCTGCTTGGCCCGGTTCTGCTCTTATTTTCGTCCGCTTCGCATCAACATCTGCTCCTGTAACTCGGTGAAATGGGACTGTATATGCTCCTGCCCCTAGCGGAGATGCTGCTGCCATATAGTGATGAAACTGCAGCTCTCTTTTTGTTTCCATCTCTGTCACTTTGACTAATGCAACTGCTGGATCCAAAATCTGCGAGAAAGACTCAATTCAGACATAAAATCACATGGTAAAATCAGTAGAAACATTTAATCTATTTTTACTAGTTCTGTTTTTTCCTAAAAGAAATTTAATCTATTTTTTGTCGTCTGAGAAGTAATCTGGGAGAATCAAAATACTGAACCTGTAACCAGGATTTTAAATTAGTTAGGACAGGAAATTTCTCATCAAAATCTAGCCAAAATTATGCAAGAAATCTATCTATAAATCTAACTATAAGAGTGATTAAATCTTTTTTTTCAAGAAATCTAAGAGTGTTTAAGTCTTTTTTTAATATTACGGTTTAAACCAGGCGCTAGCGCTAGAAAATTCTTGGAAGAAATAATAGTAACTAACCTGCAGAGACCTCCATTCGGATCCTTTCGGGGTTTTCACAGCAAAAATTTCTTCCAATCGCCTGGAAAGTTCGCGCTCGATCTTTGCCACGCGGAAACGGGCTTTATCGACGGCCTCGTAAACTTGGTGTAATTATAGCAGTTGATTATGAACGATGGAAACTATCTTGAAATTCGAACATATCCACACTTCATTGAACTACCTGCTTTTGCAATCAGCACACTCTCTATTTTCGGGTAGCCTTAGAAGTCCTTCTAGTATCTGCAGAAAGAACAAAACGAACACTTAAAGAGGGGAAAATTAACAAAACTGTTGAGGCTATAAACTGAAACAGATTCTCATTCATTTTCATTTGATCTAAAATAAAATGCTCTGTTAAAAAATTGCAATAACAGTTGTAAAGCATCAATACTTGAATTCTATCAATTCTTCTACTGAAATCATGTACTTATGTTACCACACAAAAGACTTACTGTAGATCACAGTTGCAAAACTTTCACAAAATATTAAAATTCCTTTTTTACCAGAAATGCATAGGAGAAGTTAAACGCTTAACATTTCAGTAGACTAATCACAAAAGTTAAAATGATTGCGCAGAAAGTGATAGATCCTTAGCCATTATGTTAGTGAGAAAACCGAAGCATACAACAGTTGGAAACAGTACTTAAAAACATCAAAATAGTATATTAGACTCATGATGGACTGCGTTGGACTGCATATATCATCGGTCCGGATTCATTTTCTTTGTCATATGCTATAAACTGTCAACAAACTTATGAAAAGAAACTTCAATTTGATAAATGTATTCGGCGTATGAAACAGAAAGACAAGTGTTTTAAAATTTGATGCATGGTAAACCAACACGTGTAATGCATGCAGGTGGTAATACGGTGTTCTATTCGATTAAGACTTCTTTGACCGGACGCGTATCATTCACCTGTGTCTCTGCCTTCACCTAAATTTTACAGCGCTGTATGTACATACTAGTTACCTGATTAGATAAAGTCAAGACGGTCCCAAAACTGCTTCATCATTCTGTCTAAAATGGCGCAGGCCTTTCGTTTAGCGCTTCAAGTCTCGGTCTCGCTGAGATCGATCAATACATTAATGTATCCATTTCGATCACCTCGCATTGCTTTGAAATGCAACCGACCGTTCGAGCAGATTGCCTGCAGAATTACAACGGCAAGCATATTGCCTGCAGAATTACGACTTATACATAACGATCCTATTTTCCTGAATACGTCAAAAGAACGACATCTTGACCTGGAAAGTTCCCATACTGTATTTTCTATTTCTTACATTACCACCAGATATTATTGAGGACCTACCTAATCGCCGCTAAGGAATCTTAAACATAGTCCTTTTTGGGTCCTGGAAATCAGAGATAATTTAGAAAAACCAACACAGGGCCAAAACCAGTACCAGAAACGAACAAAACTAAACCGAACCACAGACATACCGTGAACAGTGCTAGAATCACTGATTTCACGGAAGAAAATACCTATTTTTCTTATGTTTGCGCGCTTTAGAGGAAGAGTAACCATCCTTCCCTGTTGGACTTTGGTAGTGCCAGGGTTGTTTGGGCACTTCGACATCAAGAAATTACAGTATTGCAATGCGTTCAATGACGGGAAACATAAGCTCAGCTATCCAACATGCATAGAATGGTACTTGTCATCGTTGTCGTGTGCCACTTTTCGATCATGCATTATGCTTTGAACAGGATTCTGTGGCGCTTGGTTTGTCTGTCGTGGTGGGGCCAAAAACTTCAAATTTGACCAGTCTACGGTAGCCATGATTTATTCCGATAAACTTTAATTCAAAGAAATTTTATTTGTTAAAATATTTACATTTAAATTATCATAATTCCCCTCAAAGCAGTATCGGGGACATTGCAAATTTACAGGAAAAGTACCCGCCAAGTGGCACTCACATCAAATGACAAATAGGGGCAACAACGTGGTAAATTTTGAGAAAAGGAGTCCCCAATACTGTAATTAACTGACAGACTGGCATGACGGGAGTGAGTATAGGCAAACAAACATTATTTAGATGGAGTCGTGGGACCGGTTGGGGGCGATTTTTATGATCGTAGTTAAGTTTACTAGAGTGGCAGTCAAGTTACCATTCCTTATAAATTTTTTCGGTCATGCTATTCCTTCTTTGAACTCTGATTCATTTCCACTGGCTTGATACACAATCCAGTCCAGTCGAGTTTGTGTTTGAGTATGGCACTGGTATTGGTAGGTTGTCAAGAAGGGGGGCGTATCATGCAGTGTTCTGTTCTTTGCATCTTTGTATCGCTGTGCAGCCTTCTAGCGGGCTCTCAATGTGTGTCCTTCGATGATTTCTTCTACCCCAGTTGGGCTGCTGATCATGTCATGTCCCAAGGGGCGTTGCTCCAGCTCAAACTTGATAATATTTATGGTATTTATATATATATTCTATTTTTTATCCCATTTCTATGCTTTTACTACTGATTGTGCTTCTGCTGCTTACATCAAATCAAGTCTCATTAAGGTTGCTCTGCTTTCACGTGCAGGATTTGCTTCGAAGAGCACATACATCTTCGGAAAAGTGAATATGCAGATCAAACTCGTTCCCGGGGACTCTGCTGGCACTGTTACTGCATTCTATGTAACTGTCATTTACCATACATTAGATCAAAATATATTGCGTTTCTTGGGTTCTTGATTAAGTTTGATCATGGATTCAATTTATACTTTATACTTGGTGGAACAACGTTTTTCTTATCGTTCGACCCAACTGCAGACTTTCATTCCTATTCCTTTCTGTGGAATCGCCACCAAGATGTGTAAGTATATATACAATAATTGCCATGCCTAGTTAGTCTGTGTATTACAGTGTCTGACGAGCTGGTTGTTTGATGCATGGAAGCAATTTCTTTGTGGATGATGTGCCCGTACGGATATTTTCCAACGATGAGAAAAGAGGAGTCCCATATCCTCAAACTCAACCCATGGGCGGCAGCAAAGCAAGTATCAGGCTGTATATGAACAAGAATGAATTTGCAGAGCTGATGTTGGGCGCCATCTCCATGTGAGCAGTCGGCAGGGAAGAGAAATTTACAAGCCCATAACAGTGCAACATAATGCCGACAGTCTATTAATTTTCTAAGGGGTGCTGCAAACAATTTGCCCCAACTACTGGTATGAGCTCAAAACCAGAGAGCGTACACAGGAGACAAGCAAGGTTTTGGTGTCAAACAGAAAGACTATTGAGGGACTTTGATGCTGTGACGTGTGAACAAACTAGACTTCATCCAGAAGACAAGGGAACAAATAAATAGCACTCAGAAAAAATATAATAGACTCAGCGGCTGCTTTTTCCCAGCTCAGGGCAGGGACTTGCTGCCCTGCAGCTCCTCTTGTTTTAAATCTTTAAATTTATAAGCATTATAATTATATTTTAGTATAATGAGCGGTCATAGTGATCCTACCTCTTTTTCCAAGTCATTCAAGAATCTTCTTAAATCTATATTGTGTTGATCCTATATTCCTCGTTAGTCAATTTTAAATCCAAATCCAGATTTGGTTATTTGGTAGACTCTTCTGGAATTCAATGTATTCTATTACTGTATTGACACCAAATCTAAATTTGGTTATTTGATAAAATCTTCTAAAATTCAAAGTTTTATGTCGTTGTATTGATACTTGGCGGGGTACACACTCCCCCCTCGGTAGGGATTCGTTGCTCAGCCACAGTTCAGTTCTTGTTAATGAAGAAAATAGATTTGAATTACTATAATAAAGCAAAGAAAAAGACGTGGACCAAATTTAAGATATTAATGGTTTATTTGATTGAGAAGAATCAATGCACAAGTCAAATATTAAATATATAATTTTTTTTTTTTTCAAAAAATAGGTTTTTTAGTGAGATTTTTTGGAAGCTTTTGCTGTGGATTTTTCCAGTTTAGTTTCTCTAAAATCCAGCAGAAATTTATTGAAATCACAAGTTTGATGGCACTGTTGGAAGGGCAGAGGAAACAAAATAGAAATTCACACATAAAACACAAGTTGCTGCTCTTCTATTAATCACACAAAACATGATGCTTACAATGAACCCAGTGAAGGGTATTTAACCTTTTCCAACTAGTTACTTGCCTAAAATATCTTGGGATTCAATCACACTCTCAAAATCGTCTATCATTTGACTCGAGTTGAATCAAAACTCAAACACTCAATCACTGACTCTCTATATTTAGTCAACTCCACATATGAGAGTAATTACGATTTCTAACACTCCCTTTTAATTACGACCGTATGACTCAACGTGACTTAACTATCACATAAACATGTCTGGTGGTCTATGTCTCAGCTAGGCTTACAATAACTCACGAATTTTACAATTTTGCATTTTCTTTTTTTCTGCTTCCAGATTCTATATCCTCAAAATTGCTTCATTCTCTCTTGAACTTTCTTGCTATAGGCTTTATTCACTTGTTGTTGCTACAATTTTTCTTTGACTTGTCTTGAACTTCTGAAAAACGATTGGATCATGTCTTCTACAACTTTCTCTTCAAATATTCGTTCAACTATGGATTGTTGCCATAACATTGCATCTTCAAGCTGTTTTCTTTGCTTTGCTTCTTGTGTTTTATATTCCTGAGTTTCTAGATCATTATTTTCACTTTCATCATCATGTACTGTTACTTTTTTCCTGTAATTTGCACACTCAAGATCCTTATTCACCATTTCATTCAATTCTTTTATTCCAGCTGCTACTTTAAGACTTGCATCAATTTGTTCTGTTGGTTTCTAAATCCATTCTTCAATGAGCTTCAAATCTGCATCAAACTTATTAACAACCTTGCTTTCAACTTCTTTTCCCATGCTATTCTGAATACCTACATATTCAAAAACAATGTTGAAAACATCTTTAATATGGCTCTCTTAAGTGAGAGTTTCCTGCTTTACATCTACCTTCTTTTCAAATGCATGGAGGTTGCATGGAGGTTGTCTTCCACTGTTATGTTGTTAGTGGATATTCTTATAAAAACCACTTCAATCACTTTATCTTGTTCTTGATCATCAACTTCTGCTAGATGACATACTAGTTCATGAACAATTCCAACTGCTTCATATCTTGCTGCTACAGTGGCAACTTCAACCTTTAATGTTTCATCAAATAGTGCGCTTACCGTATTGTGACAATCAATATCTATTTCAAAAAAGAAACCACACATACCATCAACATAATGTTCATCCACACTATGGTGGGATATTTGAGCATGCATGTGCTCATTGACAATTTCAACTTCACCAAATCTATCAGCTGCGGCTGGATTCACCAATACATATATAATTTTGCAGTCATCATCCACATGTGCCTCATCATAGTGGGATTCACCATCATTTGTATCATCCACATTACAATGGAGTCCTTGAGTATTTATTTTCTCCTACTCTGTTTCACACGCCTCTTCTTTTCAATTTCTTTTCTTCATATGCTTTAGTCACGCTTTGCGACCCATAACTATAGTCATTCCTCTGTTTTATAGTTTTTCCCTAATTGCATGAGGCTATCTTCTATATTGCCCCCAAAAAATTATGATTTTCAATATGTATCTAGTAAAACACAATCTTGACAAAAAACACTTTATTATACTTTACAAAAACAAATAATATTTTTATGAGCAAAACCTAAAATTTTCTTGTTAATAAAACTTTTTTATAATATTTAATAAACACCTTTTCAAATCCTTTAGGCTTCAAAACCATTTATAACTGCTTATAATATTCCTTCATAAAACTTTCGAGTAACCTTCTAAAACAACCCTCCTTTTAAAAACTTTGTTAACCACTTTATAAAGCTCTTTTAACAAAACAATCTCAACCACTTTAATACCATACCATATGACAAATATTTCACTTATATATTGAAAAGGGCTTTTAATATGGAGCAAAAAATACCCACCTGAATTTGACCAAACCAGCGCGCAGACTGCTATTGCCTTATCACTTGACGGCTGCGGAAACACTTTCGATCTTTGAAAACCTTCAGTTCTCTCTACGGCTACGGCCTTTCAAAAATCTTTGCAGAGTT
>APFE031561195.1:0-49672 GCA_000404065.3 Pinus taeda | reverse complement strand
TGGACAATATAAGTACATTATATAGTCTAATCTCTAACCTTGGAAAAAATAATGCATGTATCAATTATTTTAGGTTGATAATGGAATCAAAACAAATGAGGAGTTTAATCATTTTGATAGACCAATACAAATACCTGCATATGGACGTGGCCTACGCTGTACAATTAAATCACGTAAAAGGAAATGGGTGGAAGAGGATATGACAATGGAGTTTGTAAATGCAATAGAAAATAAACACAATGAACAAGAGGTTGGTCATGATGATACTACATGCATGGATGAATACTTTGAGACAATTGTTGTTTTGGGATGTTCCTAAGGTAGAAAATCTAAGAATATGAAATTGATGTGGCTTATTTTTAAAATAATGTGTTCAAAAATAATATTTTTAATTTATTGTATATATGTATAATATTGTTTTATTGAGTAATTTATTGTGTATATCTTTGAAATGGATCCATGTTTTATACAGAAATTGCTATCTAACATTAAATAATGGTTGCATTTAATTAGAGGTAAACGATGTTGATGATACACCTACTAATGATCAAGATCCAACTAGACCATTAAGAATTAACGAGATGATCCAATTCATCCTTTAAACCATAGTAGGAGAAGAAGAGAAGCATTAAAGAGAGCAATACCACGTGAAAAATTTGAGGAATTGATGAAATTAGCATACACTGATGACATGCCATCCACTACTCAGAGTAGAGATGTTGATGGAAATGTAATGCATGAAGAAGGATTGAACAAAACGCTGACAAGTTTCTTTGGCGATGAAAGCAATGATGAAGATGATGATCTTATGCATAATAATGATGATGTTGATATAGAGGGAAATTACCACCAACATAATTATGATGATATCAGCATCAATGAATCAATTAAGCAAGAAGCAAAGATAATGGTGTTCAAATCGGGTGCAAGTAGAACATACAAGCTTTCATGCATATTAATATTATTGGAAATCAAGTCATTATTTGGTTGGTCAGACAAGAGCTTCACTACCTTACTAAAGTAATTTGAATTATTTTTCTAGTTTTGCACTGTCAATTTTTGTCCTCAATTAGAATATAAGTACTAACTTCATTTAATTTAATTTGAGGCGGATTTTACATTATGGTATATAAACAACGTTATAAATGACATTTCTAACATGTGGGTTTAAAAAAAAAACTTACAACGCTTTAAAGGATAAAATATTCCCTGAAGATAATGTGTTGCCATCAACTTGTAGAGAAGCGTGTCAATTGTTAGTCAAGTTGGGGATTGAATATAAGAAAATTCATGCATGTAAAAATTATTGCATCTTATATAGAGATTAATATAAATACAATGAAGAATGCCCTATTTGCAAAGAGAAAAGATATCGTGCAGATGTACAAGGTTCTACAGTTCCAAGTAAGGTTTTACAACACATGCCAATTATTCCTAGACTAAAATGGATGTTTCGTTGTAAATCTCTTGCACAATTGATGGATTGGAATGCAAAAAATAGAAGTAAATATGGATTCATGCAAATTCTTGTGGACTCCAAAGCAATGAAACATATAGAGGAAAAATGGCCAAGAAAATTCAAAGATGAACCTCGCAGTATTAGGTTAGGACTTGCAATGGATGGAGTGTGCCCTTTCTCTTTCCTAAGCTCAAATTATAGTGTTTGGCCAGTTGGACTGATAGTATACAATATTCCCCCATGGATGAGTGTTATAAATGAACACCTTATGCTAACTCTCATCGATCCAAGGAAACACCAAGTGAAAAAAATGGATGTTTACATTGCACCTTTTATTGATGAGATGCAATTGTTATGGAAAGGCATAAGAATGTATGACATATCACGTCCTCCATCAAATAGGTCCTTCATGTTTTATGGCATACTTCAAAGTGTCCACCTTTACCAGCAACACCTTTTTGTCTTCTATCATATCCCTCACAAAGTGATACTGAACATCAATGTGCTTTGTCTTTGAATGATAAGCAGGGTTCTTTGCCAAGAAAATTGCACTTTGGCTGTCACAGTCTATCCTTATAGCTCCCTGTACTAACCCCATACCTAAACACAATCTCTGCAACCAAACTGCTTCCTTGCTTGCATGAGTGGCTGCCATGTATTCTGACTATGTAGTTGATAGTGCCACTACAGATTGTTTCTTACTCATTGAACTGACTACACCTCCAAATAGGTTAAACACATACCCGCTTGTAGATCTTCTCTGATCCAAATCTCTAGCCCATTCTGCATCAACAAAGCCACGAATATCCAATGCTCTGTCCAATCCTGGTCTTCCTTGGTAGCACAAACCATAATCACTAGTGCCATGCAAATACCTGAAAACCCGCTTCACTGCTGTCCAGTGCTCCTTTGCTAGTTTTGACATAAACCTGCTCAATACTCCCACTGCATGTACAATTTCTGGTCTAGTATAGACCATTGCATACATCAGGCTAGCGACTGCACTTGCATATGGAACACGGGACATATCCTCTTCCTCTTCTTGTGTCTTGGGACACTATTCAGCAAATAACTTTACACCTATGGGAATAGGAAGCTTCACCGGTTTACTATCCTGCATATTAAACCTCTGTAGTATTGTCTCGACATACTTCCTCTGGTTTAACTAGAGCTTCCTCTTTGCCCAATCTATTTTAATTTACATGCCCAAAATATAGTTTGCAGCACCAAGATCTTTGATGCCGAATTTGGAGGACAATTGGGTCTTCAAATCCTGGATAATTTCTTTTTCATTTCCAACTAGCAACATATCATCCACATACAAGACCATATAAATAACACGGTCACCAATTAATTTAAAATACACACAGTGATCTGCTTTGCTTCTGGTGAAGCCAACCATGGCTTTGGACTCACGAGGGAGAGGGTAGCTTTTATGAGGAGGATAAAATAGGGTGCATTTCTTTGAATAGTAATATTATAAATTATAAAATTAGTTTTCTTTTCTTTTGCTTATCCTTCTCCAAAAAAATTTAGAGATATTTCATCACCAAGCTTCACATCGTATAAGATAAAAAGAGTGATAAAAATATCTAATATGAATATTTTTCTATCACATGTCTAAAGGTTCGCTAGCTTATAATTTTTTCAAGCTCATAATAAGTTGTTCACCCTCTATCTATTTCAATACTATAATTCCAATTGAGCTTAGGAGGAATATGGATTCCAAAATATTTAAATGAACGATATTTATTGATTATCAATTTCATATGTAAATAATTAATATAAATATAAACATTTATTATAAAGAAACACAAACATTTTTAATGTCCCGTGGAGAAGAAAAAGGGAAAAAAAAAAACACATTTCTTATATAAATTGTGGAGAAGATCTTTGTAAAAATATGTATATCTCTAGAAGTTTGAGTTTCTTAAGGATACAAGCATAGTTTTATTACAAGTCTCGTTGTTTAGGAGGTTCTTAAATGGAGATTGAAAAAAGAAATTATTATTATAGCAAATTACTATATTAATGTAACAATTGTTTTTAGACAAATGATATTTTTTTATTAAATTCATTTAAATATGTTTAAAGTAGATAAAGTTAAAAAAAAATATAATGATGTTTTTACTTCATCAAATTCAAGGTTTAAAATTAGAGTTGTCATTCTATTCTAGCCATTCATTCAATTGATTACTTTGATTGAGTTAATAAACATCTATATTTTGTATACTCTTACTTGCGCAACCAATCTTAAGAGGATCTTCAAAATAAATAGTTCTACAATATTATTTGTACCATCTCCTAAACCAATATTAAATAGGATTTTATGTGTACCATTAAGGAAAATAGCACCAGCAACTCCTCCTTTTGGGGAGATTACCTTGACTTCCATTGTCAAAGTACCCCCAAGCCCCTATTTTGTTAATTTTAGCATGGGACAAGTATCTCATTACGAGGGTTTGCATCCCGGATTTTAAATATGAAAAAATAGATTTAACGTGAGAAGCACATTGGATGAGAAGGATATCTATGTTCTCAAATATCCTTGCATTTCTAGCTAACCAAATGTCCCATGAAGTTATTGAAGGTAGGCATTTCAACACTTTGCTCTAGATTTTGCACCAATGTGTGAGAAATTCTTCAACATATTACCCTTCGCACTATTTTTTTATCCTTATATAGAGAATATATTATAAAAAAAAAACATGGAAATTGTTTCTTCATAATATATTAATTGATTTTCCAAAGGACAATTTTTCATTCGTGATTCTTTTCCTTCTAATCTCATGACATCCTCAAGTAGATGAATTAAAACATCTATGCCACATTATTTTTTCTTGATCCTCCTACAATCTTCTTTCTTTTCCCTCCACGCCCAAACTATCATATCAATTGGAAGAGATTAAAGTTCCTTTTTCATGGGGCTTTGGTACCCGATATTGGTCTAATACTTTTGTTATACCTTTCCCTAAACTAGGAATCTAGTAGTCAACCTTAACATCAAGAGTTCCACTCAGATGCTAAAAAAAACTCAACCATGGACCTCGAAATGATTTATAGTGTGGCCCTAGGACATATTCCTACGTAGGCCCTATGTTTCGGTTTAACCATGGAATCCACTATAGTAGGTTGGAGATACCTTATAATGGTAATACCATTGTTACTCGAATCATCCTACAAGTTTCCATTTCAGACGCTATTTTTACACATGCATCATTCATCTTGCTTACAAAAAAAATAAATACTATGGCCAATCGTGGGATGTGCAAAACGTCAAGGAGTGTTTTAATCATTTCATCCAAGAGTTCCAACTTAACTTTTGCTTATCCTATGATTATATTTTTTAAGTCATCTCCTAAGAAAACATCACCACCATCATACATTTCCTATTCATGTTGGGATGGGATCCCTGAGGTCAATTTTTGTCAGTTAAGTCAATTTTTGTAATAGTTTTTGTTAAAGAATGTAAAGTTTCCGCAAAATGTGGAAGTGGAGCACGAAGCTAAGAAAGAGTCAAAGGGGCATTAGTCGCTTGTATGGGTAGGTGATAGGATGGTTTTGAGATCCACCCATGGTCCGCAAGCCATGGTATTGTAATCAAAAGGCTATATATAGTTGAGGCATAGCGAGTCGAGTCTAAAGAGATAAATTTTGGTAGATAATCATTGTAAGGGAAACGTGCTAAGGCAGGAACGGTATGTTTCCTGTACTTAGGCGAAAGGGGAAGGATCCTATAGCTGAGTGCGCGGAGACCTTGGCAAGTCTGTAGTTGAGTGCGTGAGCCCCTCTAACTGGGTGCACAGAGAGAAGAAGTCTGTATCTGAATGTTTGCATCTTAATAAAGACTGTTTTGAGCTAAATCTGTGCATCTGTGCCTTGTTTATTGTTTCAGTTAAGTTTGTATATCTCTACGATCTATTATGACTTATGTGAATTAATGCTTGTTTATTACGCAAAAGTAGTGGATATGTATCTTTTATGCATATTAATAATAATTTAATACCTTCACGAAGCATTGGAAGCTGTTGGAATAGATTTACAATAGTTGATCAATTAGAAGAATTAGGGTTGCATGAAGGTAGATCTGAGGCTTAAGATACTTAGGAAGACCATCACACAGGCCTCTGGATGTAGAAACTTGGTTCTAGCATCCCCCAATACTGGAGACTACAGCCTGCGCTACACAGGTTATTGTCGAAAGGGCTAGTAGTTAGGGTTTTGTTGGTTGGCACGAATAACTCTGAACCTGGGTCAGGCCCCATCAAGCCAACAAATGGTTATGTTGTCGATACCGGGATCTATCTGAGGAATGTGTGATGTCGAATAAGTGGTTCCCTACTAAGAAATAAATTGAGAAGTGGCTTGATTGGAAGGAACACGTGTTTGCATCTCAAGAGAAAAGAAATTTGTGGTTATCCAAGGAACAATTGTTGAATAGATATCTATACTCAAACGAAACCAAAGATTTTTTTGTTTCTTCCCTTGTGAACTGGATGAGTGGTTGTCTAGATTAGCAGACAGTCAGGGTATGTGGAGACTTGACGGCCCTATTGTGTGGACTCCAGAGGTAGTGAGGCATTTGGAAGAATCAGAAAACAACATCACGCGGGTTGTTGATCATTGGATTGATCATACCATAGGAGGATTTTTCACTGAGCTTGTGATTGATATATCCATCAGTTATAGCTAAGCAGAGTGCAAGCTATTCAAGGGACCACAAGATAAATAATTAAAATCTCTGAAAACTTGGATTAAGATGTTGTTGTGTGAAAAATGGGTTATGCCATTACCTTGATGTTTGGGACTATGTGAAGTGGGAAACCCTTCAGAAGGAACGGATAATCGAGCTCTGAATATAGTTTGCTATTGAGATCCTCTTCAAGCGACGATGAAGGAACTATTCTGAGTACACCACAAAGTGTCCTGTAGTTGGTAAGTCAGGGTATCTCGCAGATACTTCATCCATCCACTCTGCCTCTAGCTCCACCTCCATCGCATACACCTACATCGTCACCTCCATGTCCACCTCCACCTCCACCATTCAACATGGAAAACGCAGTGAAGATGACGATCTTCAAGGGGGTAGGGAGCGAAGACCCCGAGAAATTCTCGTTTGTTGCAAATGTTGTGTGGACAGCCCAGCAGATCACTTATGATAATTTAAAGAAAGTACAGTTGGTCATGGCACTGCAAGATAGAGCGATGACTTGGTATACCAAGTACTGTAAAGATCACCCTATCGCGACATTGGTAGATACTCAATGAGCGTTCAACAATGAGTTTAAGAATCCTAAGTCTCAGGCGCAATCTGTTACAAAGTTTAAGGAGATACAGCAAGTGGTAAATGAATCCTCATGGGATTTCAATCAGAGGCTAAAATGCCTGATCCGACAAGCTAAGATGAACAACACAAAGATTGGTACATTGCTTTGTTTTTGCCTCACCTCAGATTACCATTATTGCAGTAGAAGATATCAATGCAAGCAGAAGTTGTGGAGATTGCGATGAGGTTGGAAGCCTCACTAATACAAGATACAAACATTGGAGTACAACAGATTCACTCGCAGCTGGCAAGTTTGCACCTGGAGTTGCAGAGCTTCAAGAAGGGAAAGGAAGCACAACCTGAAGTTCGTGCAGAAGTTTGGTGCTTGAAATGCAAGGGTCACGACCACGACAAGGAATATTTTCCGGTTTATCAGAATTATCTTATTAGGGGAGGCCTTGTCCCCCTGAAGCCAAAAAATACCGTTGGGCCGAGTGCAAGAGCAATGCCATGGTGAGCTATCTATCAGGTTAAAGGAAAACATGCGACAAACAATTTTCATCTACTACAGAAGTTTGTACAGACCCCTCAATAGTTGTTTTGCAATTTCTACAAGTCTATAGGTCATGATGAGTGCCATTGTTGAAGTTATGAATTAATGATGGATAAAACCCCAACCTATTGAATGCAGGCAGAAAATTGGCCTCGGGATCAGGACGTGAGTGCAACGCGCTAGGATTCCAAGGCTGTGGACAAGGAAGAGGAGGAGGGGTTGGTAGAGGTCGTGGAAAAGTTATTTGTTATAATTGTGGTGAAGCTGGAAATTTTGTGTGCGACTGTCCAAACCCAACGCATCCATCTTATCAATATTGTAGATAGTTCAACCACGCGATAGAATATTGCTCGATACTTATATCAAAGATGCATGAAAAGAAGACACATGCCCAGGAACCTACGCAGTATATCCAGATGATGAGTACGGAGCCTCACGAAAAAGATCACAATATTAATATCGTAATGTGCAGTGGTATAGCCACAGGTGAAGATAAGGGGAAGCAACCAGAAACCGAGGGATGGGTGCACAAGGCTGTTGAAAAGGAATTTGTGTTTGACCTTAACCAGGCTAAAGAAACTTTCATGGAGGCTAGGAATAACTTTGCTAAGTCTCCTACGTTGGGGAGTCAGGAAAAACCAATTGGAAATAGTGAAGTGAAAGATGTGAATCCTTCGTTGTTAGCCACTTTTCTCAAAACTTGTATGAAGTTGTTGAGGGATCAGAAGGCAGTAGAAGGGCTCCAGGAGCTGATAGAAAATTACGCGGGAAAAATTAAGATTCCTACGGAACAACGCACTGTGAGGAAACTAGGCAAACACAAGAAGCAGACTAGGCGCGAGATGAGGTTAACCGCGCAAATCAGAGAGTATGAAATGGATCAAGTCATCCTAGATTCGGGTTCTGATGCAAATATACTACCTAAAAAAACATGGGAGACGATGGGGAGACCTGTGCTACAATGGTCTCCTATATAGCTACGCATGGCCAATCAACATAAGATCATTCCTATGAGGAACCAGTATGGGGTAACAATGGGCATTGAAGGAGCGACTATGTTGGATGATTTTGAAGTAATTGAAATAGTGGATGACAACAATCCTTACCCTGCGCTACTAGGAATTGGTTTGACCTTCGACATGGACACAGTGATTAATCTAAAGAACCGAATGATGACATTTGAGAAGAACGCTCCCAGGGTTATTATGCCACTAGACCCTACAGAAGGAGCGTGCTACACTGAACCAGTCTGTGCCTATGAGGAGGACAATTATTTGGATCAAATCTACAATATTACTGCGCACGACGAAGATTAGATCAATCACACTGCAGATGGACAGATCATGTGGGATAGAGACAGCTCCTATACCTCAGACTTAGATGAAGATATCGAACATTGGCATAATAGGTTGCATGAGGTCTCTATGCTACATTGCAATATGATGACCAAATCCCTGCGGTGTGTATCCATGTAGGTAAGAAAATTTTTTCATTATGATGGCTTAAATGATTTTAATATTTTTTTAGATGAGTTTGATAGGAAGGTGCCCGAGGAACATCATTTCCAGGCACTTGAATTGGCACTGCGTGCTACGCCTCCCCATTGGTGGGGTACGCATAAGGAAATCTTTGCTGACTAGAAGGAATACAAGTGAATGATGAATCTCAGGTTTGGATACGCTAATACTTGGATGACGGAAAAATATAGTGGAAAGGATGATCCCCACAAACACTTGGTGCGGTGGACTAAAGCATGGGGAGAAGAGCCACAATAGGAATGGGTGCACATATTCTATCACACTTTAGATATTATTCCCATGACTTGTTATTTGGAAATGGAGCTACGCCATGGGACATCTGAATGGGATATCTTGAGGGAAAGCTTCTTATTAACTTTTAGTTTTGAGGATGGCATTGAGTGCATCGATGAAGTCCTCCAAGAGATTAAAGACGCTATCTTTCGAACAGCTGAAGAATCGGTAGAATGGGTTCACCCGGACTCGAGTACACAGCTGCGCCACGGGCTGGAATGCTACAATGTGACTACTGAAGAAGAGGAAGATGATCCAAGAAAAATAAACATTCCATAAACTTAGGGATAGCGCGAGGTTGAAGGACCTAAAGTAGAGAACCCTGATATATCAGAACCTTTGAAGACTAGGCAAGTAAATATTGGATCTGATGCGGAGCCTAAGTTCGCGAAGATAGGAGACTATTGGTACGAAGATACAATTGAAAAGGTGGTCGATCTGCTACGCGAATACCAGGATCTATTCCCAACGAAGTTCTCGAATCTGAAGTGTATTATAAGAGATATGAGAGTTATGAAAATTAATTTGAAACCTGACGTGAAACCTGTAAAGCAGAGACCTTATCGGCTCAATCTGAAGTATAAGGAAAAGGTGTGCAAAGAGCTCGATAAGATGTTGGGGGCCGGAATCATTGAACTAGTTGATGAATCTAATTAGGCAAGCCCAATGGTTGTCTAGGAAAAGAAACAGCAAGGCAAAATTAGGATATGCGTAGATCTCATGAAGCTTAATGATGCATGCATTCATGATCCATTTCCAACACCATTTACACATGAATTTTTAGAGAATGTTGGAGGACAGGAGGCTTATTCGTTCACTGATGGGTTCTTAGGGTACCTTCAGATTAGGATTGCGTCGGAGGATCGCAACAATACAACATTCGCAACAGAGTGGGGTTGCATTCAGTATAGAGTAATTCCATTTGGGCTGAAGAATGCACTTGCTATCTTCTCTAGGGTCATAATAACGAAATTTAAGGAGTTTATTCATAAATTATTGGAGGTATATTTTGATGGTTGGACTGTGTTCGGATTGGTAAAGCTCCATGTTGCAAGTCTATGCCTCATGTTGGATACATGTCGCAGATACGAGATCATGTTGAATTTACAGAAGTGTATATTCTATGTGCATTTTGGAATTTTGCTAGGCCATGTAGTATGTAAGCAGGGATTGATGGTAGACCCTGTGAAGATCACAGTGATTGTGAATTTAGATGCTCCCAAGAATGTTACGCAGCTGCGCACAACATTGGGCCACATAGGGTACTATAGGAAGTTTATCAAGTCTTATGCCTAGATAACCATAATGATGGAGAAACTATTAAAGAAGGATGTGACATTTTGTTGGGATGAGGAGTGTCAACAGAGTCTTGATGTGTTAAAGGAAAATATGGTGACTGTGCCCATCTTAGTATTTCCATATTGGAAGAAAGAGTTCCATGTGCATGTCGATGCCTCATGTATTGCATTGGATGTGGTATTAACCCAGCCTGGTGAAGGTGATGTTGATCATCCAATAGCCTTTGCAAGTAGGAAACTATCAAAAGCCGAAAAGAACTATTCCACTACAGAGCACAAAGGGCTGGCGATGGTCTACGCGCTACAAAAGTTTCGACATTATTTGTTGGGCACACATTTCAAAATGTACACAGATTACTCCGCTCTCAAGTACCTGGTCAACAAGCTTGTGTTGGGGGGGAAGACTTGTAAGTGGTTGTTGTTGTTCCAAGAGTATGAATTTGAAGTAATAGTGAAGCTTGGACGTTTGAACGTAGGACCGGATCACCTAAGCCGAATTGAGATAGGTGAAGAACCAACCAATTTGGAAGAAGGATTTCTGGATGCGTAGCTCTTTGCTGTAATGGGCACAGATGATCACTTTGTTGATAGAATTCATATTCTAACTTTTGGAACAACTCTAGAAGGGTATTATACTCAACAGAAGAAGGAACTGGTGGTCTGCGCTGCTAACTTTTCTGTGATAGCAAGACATTTGTATAAGATGGGTACTGACAAAATAATGCGCAGATAAGTTCTGGAGTTTGAGCACTCTAGTATCCTCACTGAAGCACATGGAGGAGTGGCAGGAGGACACTATGAAGGTAAAGCGACCATGCAAAAGGTTCTGCGCGTAGGGTTATGGTGGCCAACAATACATAAGGATTCTAAGGTATACTGTAAGGCATGTGATGCTTGTCAAAGGATGGGAAAGCCATTGGATAAAATGAAAAATGAGTTTGGATTGGTCAAGAAGTCACGTGGATACTCTATCCGCTCTACGATAGAACAAGAGGTGCATTTTTCCGCTCATATTTTGGCTGGGAATCATGCGAAAATGTCGCGCGGACGAGGTTCCAGCACCAGTAATTTCATTAGTTGCACAATGCGCAAAGGGGGTGTAGTACAACTAGGCGCAGTACCTCTGCAAGGAGTTCTTAGAAAATTTCTGCAAAGCGCAGGATGATGGCAAGGAATTTCACTATGCTTGGCTTGTGCTGTTGATTGTACTCGTTGCATGGCAACTTCCGAAGGATAGTCAGTTCCCTTCGCAGGATGAAGATTTACTGGAGGTGGCGAAGTTTTCTTCGTTGTGGGCGACGAAGGACCCGAAGAGGGTCAAGGAAGAAAAAGTCTCTGGATACTGGTCGAGATAGACCTCCACATGGTGATCAATTAGAGGCCAAGGTTTTCTCCAACCTTGTTTGAGCAGTTGTGGGCCTACGTGGAATTTAAGGCTGATTTTCATAATGTATACATCTGTGTGAGGCAAGATCCTAAGAAGATATGGCACAAGTTTCCATACATAGTTACGGAGGCCGATGTACATGATACTGTGGGGACATGGCCAGGGGAGTGGCGACAACTCCTCCGTGTAAACGAAAGTTGTGCATAAATGGAAGGAAGAAGCACAAGCAGCAGCGTGAGAATTGGCTGATCAAAAGAAGGAATAAAATGTCGCTAAGGCAGCTTCCGAAAAAGAGCGCTTTGCAAAAGAGGCCACAATAGAAGTCGAGGACTCAGTTTCCTAGCATACTAAAGAGTACGAATAGTCCAAGCAGGAAGGAGGCATGGGTGATGCGTAGAGCACTCCCTTCAGGTTGTCAAAGCGCCAAAACGAGACAACTACCAGACCAAGGAAAAAGCACAAATTAGACAAGCAAGTGCGCATTGACCCAAATGGTCCTCACAGAGGGGGACATTGATGAAATTGGGGATAAGGTCAGAGACACAATGATAGAGTTGTGGACACAGTTCAAGCAATAGTACATGCAAATAATGGGGGGCATCCAAAAGGATTTGTGAGAGTTTCAGATTCAAACAAGCAGAATTCAGGAGAGCGTGGGACAAGCAAGCAAGATTCAAGTGAGAAACAGAATGGAATATAAACCTCAGAGTCATTCCCTTGCCATAAGGAACATTACGTGTAGATTCAGAGGAAGATAACATCCAACTTGGAAATATCAAAGGCGTGGGTGTTTATTTAGCTGCACTGCCACTTTAGCCTATCCATGCGCTTCATCAAGGGGTCTCACATGAGCTTCAAATCAGAGAACATTGCACTATCTGTAATTAGCGAAGTCAAAGTGAAAAATCAGAAGATCTTCGCCGAAAAGGCTTAGAATCTTAAGGAAAAATAAGAGCTATAAATGTGAAGGCAGAGTCTCGAAGCAGAAATTACACAAGCGTATAATTCAATACTAGAACTACACATTCTAGAGGATGCAGTAGCTTCAGCAAAGATTCATATATTAACTGTTGCAGTGTGACAATCTAAGGATGAGGTAGGCTGAGTTATTTTTCAATTTCAGATGAAGATATCATAACTACAATTGAAACTAAAGCCGATTACTCTGCCAGAGGTTGGGGAGAAGCATGGTGCAGCCATCATAGAACACATGTCTACTTTAGATAATGTAGTATCAGGCTGCAATGATCTTTTTGAAAACACAATGGATTTATGGACCACTTTGTAAGAGGACTTAAACCTACAGCGACTGGGTATAGAGATCTGAGAGGCACAATAGAAATTCGATGAGATTAGGGCGACTGTGCGCACTTTGGTGCCAGTCCAACGCTTCTTGCGCTTACAATAAGGGAAACTGCTGCATGCATAGGTTGAGGAGTTGCAACAAAAAGAAAAGTGTTGAAGCATCGACTTCAACCATGAATAGAGGAAGCGAGTTGGATTACTCTGTCTATTCAAGAGAAGATGAATACTTTCCAGCAAACACAAAGGACCATGTGCCTTGCGATGGAGGGGCCAACTACAGAGAAGCTGGTCGAATAAGTGTAGCATGTTGTAGTACAGAGCACAACGGAACTTTAAGTATTGAAGATGGAGTTCAATGACCTCTACAATAAAGTGGAGAATCCAACTGAGTGAATCAAGGGCGAGTCACCATACTTGGCTTGGGGGCCTCTTGGGATGGGATCCCTGGGGTCATTTTTTGTCAGTTAAGTCAATTTTTGTAATAGTTTTTGTTAAAGAATGTAAAGTCTCCGCGAAATGTGGAAGCGAAGTGTGAAGCTAAGAAAGAGTCAAAGGGGAATTAGTCCCTTGTATTGGTAGGTGATAGGATGGTTTTGAGACCTGCCCATGGTTCGCGGGCCATGGTATTGTAATGAAAGGGCTATATATAGTTGAGGCATAGCAAGTCTAAAGAGATAATTTTTGGTAGAGAATAATTTTAAGAGCAAGGTGCTAAGGAAGGAAAGGTATGTTTCCTGTACTTAAGTGAAAGGGGAAGGCTCCTCCAACTAAGTGTGAGGAGACCTTCACAAGTCCACAGCTGAGTGTGCAGGCCCCTACAACTGGGTGCGCAGGGATAAGAAGTTTGTATCTGAATGTTTACATCTTAATAAAGATTGTTTTGAGTCGAATATGTGAATCTATGCCTTGTTAATTGTTTCAGTTAAGTTTGTATATCTCTGTGATCTGTTATTACTTATGTGAATTAATGCTTTTTTATTACGTGAAATAGTGGATCTGTATCTTTTATGCATATTAATAACAATTTAAGACCTTCGTTAATTGTTGGAAGTTGTTGGAATAGATTTACAGTGGTTGATCAATGAGAAGAGTTAGGGTTGTGCGAAGGTATATCTGAGCCTTAAGATCCTTAGGAAGACCATCACACAAGCCTTTGGATGCAGAAACCTGGTTCTAGCATCCCCCAATACTGCTTCGGGTGAGATTGCAACCTACGCTACGCAGGTTGTTGCCGAAAGGGCCAGTAGTTAGGGTTTGGTTGGTTGCCGTGAATAATTCTGAACCTGGGTCAGGTCCCATCAAGCTAAAAATTCACAAAACAACTACCTATGAGGGTTTATATGAATAAACGCAACTAATTCATCCAATCATGCCTCATGATTTGTATGTGTTCTTGAAGAAGCCAAGAACACATCCCCTTTTTCATCTAGGGAGGTTTTTTATTTTGTAGAAGAAGCACCAATGGATCCCTTCCTTTTCGCAACACTTTTGGATCTACAATGTTTCTTGTAATGCCCTTCTTTTCCATATCTCTAGTATAGATTTACGGATTTTCCTAGAGATTTAGATCTCCCTCTTAAGGACATATTTTTATTGCTATCCTAGGAGCGTCTTCTTACAGATAAGGCATCTACATTCTAACTTTCCATATTTTTCATTTCATCTCTTTCTATAAAAAGGATGAGATTATTTCATCAAAACTTAAAGTAGTCGCATTACTACCTATGATAACAACTAGATTATCCTAATAAATAACACAACAAAATCATACACATATGCATTAGAAATCTTAATATCAACAAATAACAGTTGACTAACCATAGTATTGAAGGCATTCATATGCTCTATTCTCCATCCTTTATCCTCAAGTTATACAACTTCTTCCATAAGAACACTTTGTTCACCAGGGACTTAAACTATTGCGAAGGCCCTAACTTGTTCCACAATGCCTTTACTATAACTTATATTAAAACATTCCATAATACCAAATTTGAGAGACATAATTGTATTATGTTCTCTACCTTTCGATCCAAATTGGTCCAGTCTTCTGTTAACATCTTTTTCGATATGGTGCATGGATCCATAATGATCCATTAATCTTTTTCCACCAAAAGATATTCCATTTTGATCTTCCACAACTTGAAACTTTTCCCATTGAATTGTTCAATCTCTATCTTTGAACTGGTCACCATTTCCTTTCACCACAAGAATTAATATTGTAGATATGCCACTTTAACAAGGTTTTCGACAAGCTCGAGCCAAAATCCTTAGCCATAAAGGTGTCCCCATGAAGCCAAACTGCTCTAATACCAATTTTTGGTTTTACCCATGTAGAATTAATTTATGCAAGTAAATTCTTAATAAAATTAGAAAAGATGCAACGTTGTGCATGCACACCCACACACACACACATTAAACATAGATATTTTACCCTAGAAACTCAAACTGGGAAAAACAGAAATATTTTTCAGTATATTCTATTTTACAATGTTATAGTACAATATGCATATACTGCAATATCCGTAAACCCCCATTCCATTATCCTTGGATTATAATACAATTTCAGTTCCTTAACTAGAATTAAAAAATCATGTGTTGAACTGCCATGTGCCACATAAGTACTAAAAATGAAAAATTTGTGCTTAAAATCACCAAAAGTGAATGCAAAAATTAGATTTTTTCGCAGGAGATACTCAGACAAAGAAAAATAATCTTGTTTCTCTCTCTTGATAATGGCTAAGGACATGAGAGCAATCCATGATGCAAAAGGCCTCTTAATGGTACTCATATTCAACTCAAATGCCATCTAACCATGTTTATTCCTTGGCATCTATTTCTTGTTCACAAAACTCAATGGTACATGTGTCCCACTTGAAGGATAAATAACCCCTATAATGTTTCTATGCATTGGTTCAAGGAATTTTTCATGGCTCTTGAGCATGAGAAGCTTTAATGAGATGCTAAGGTAGTCATTTTCATTCTTTGATGATGGAAAAGGACTTGCAACCCATCCATGCCCCACGTGGTGCTATGAGGACACATTCATGGTGCTTAAGCATAAGAATATATGTTTAGGTCCTAAGGTTATTGTTTATGTCATACTGCCCATGGTATCCCACCCAAATGCTAAATAATTCTAACCAAAACCTAAAGGATAATTCCTACTGTGGGCCTAAGAAAAAATCTATAGTATATTAGAAGCCACTAATTTTGAGCCCAAAGCATGACTTAGACAAAGAGACCCAATATTGGTATTCCAAGCCTTCTTAATAAGTCTCGTATTCCATTCTTGGACTAGATATTTTGTACAAAGTTCCTTCTAATGTTTTTCGGGCCAATTTATATGTTATAACAACAATATGTCCATGTTAAAAGCATGCACATGTTAATAATAATGTGTGATTTCATTGGAATAAAATAAAAGGGAAAAAATTGTAAGCACGTTGTCGCTTAAAAATAAGGTTCATTATACATAAGCAGTGTCATTTACTAGAAGAAATTGCTATTTCAATACTTTTGGTTGTATATTGTGATTAGGATTGTCAAATTCTTATTTTGATTAAATTTTTTGAAGATAGAAAACAAATCCAAGCTTGAAAGGATGTTTGGTATAATGGATTAGCCCCTTGAAAAATGTCAATGGGCTAAGAACAAAGACAAAGATGGGTATGGAAAAACATAGGAATCAATTAGTCACTGCATTAGTTCCTTACAGGATGAATGTTGTGATGATATCTACTTCATCACCATAGGTTAAGCACGTGAACCCAGTGGAAGCCATTCTAATTTGAACATCAAGTCAATATTCATCCAATATTCCATCAACAAAGAGTAATCAATTTTTAAAAGACACATAAATTTTGGTAGACAATGAGTATACAAAGGGTGACACTCTTGATAAAACTCCAAATACTCAATTTATGACCAACTTCAAGGCTAAGCCATCAAGCCATCATGACCTTGAGCCAGGGCCACATATTAAATTATTAGCTCTGATGGATCCATATTTTGGATCCCTAAAGAGGGCCCACTTCTATATAACCAAATTTCTAGATACTTGGATGTGCATTGTCATGGCCCTTTAGCTCTAGGCTCTAAACAATTAACATTTAGATTTTATACAACCTTACAGTGAAGTGGTTCATGTGGTGAGGTTGCTTTATGAATAATTATTTTTTCTTCATAACAACCACTAGCATGTATATTGCACTCCAAATATTAACCAAATGAATTGTTATGATCTCCTAGTGAACTTCTACATTATCATGGTGATGGGTTCTAGAATTAGGGTCAAACTTCCTTGCTTCATCTATCTAGTGCATGATGAATAACTCCTCAGTGTATCATGTAAATGAAATTTCACTATTAATCCTTAAAGGTAGGTTTCCTAACTTAAATATTGACTGGAAATGCATGAAAAATATTAAAGAGTATTTTGAATAAAAAATTGATGTATCTAGTGGATATAAGTTATTATTATTGGCGTGGTTAATCTATGCACTTTAGCTATTGTTAGGAAATTTTAGGAATAAGAATATTTAAAGATTCAAAGACTAGTAATCATTTTGTTATTAGGTTTTAGGTCTCTTCAGTACAATTGGAAAGAATACTCATTCATTATACTGTAATGTAAGCCATCATGTATTGTCAGAATCAATTATTAACACACACATATACAATTTTTTAAAATGTGAAAACCATGAAAATGTATTATAACTAAAGATAAAGTATTGAAAACCAAGGCCAAATAGATCGTTGGGCCTTCATCAATATGCTACTTCACTCCAACATCAAGTTAGCTAACTTGGTAAGGGACTATTTGTAATATCCCTAGAATTGCATATTAACGTTTAGTATTTATATAATATGAAAATGATATTACTTTAATGTGTTTGACATGTGATCATTCCCTTAACATTCTACAATCGGCATCAAGAATCCATTATGGTTCTTAACCGCTTACCATTACCATGACAGGTACATTTCCCTTGGACAGATAATGTTTCTTGAAATTAGAGTTAATTTTAGATTTGCTTGTTCGCTATAATGGTTGCATAGTAACTTCAAGTGATGATAAGTATCCATGCAGTGGTGGAAAATCATTTATTTTTATTTGAGATTTGAATTTTATTGAAGTATTATGATTATGTTAGGGTTTCTAAGGTTTAAGTGGTTATTCCATAGCCACTCCTTTGATATCTCAATTTCTCTTCCATGTTTCCTATGTTACACTGGTAGATGGATACTCAATTTGCAAGATTTATATAGACAAAAATATCTCGTGTACAAGGTGAGATGTGATATTGACGAATAGAGCAGGCATGTGGGTAGGTTTAAAAGTAATGGATTTGTCATTTGTGAGAATAAATCCCATATGTGCAGAGTTGGGATGCCACAATATTTGGAATTTAACATATCTGAGATGGGCTAATGAGGTCAAAGACATATTCCACTCTCTTTTGCATGATACCATGAGGCAATTCCAAGGACAAGGCCATGAACATCCTTGAAGAGGCTAGTCATCGATGATTTTGAGTATGCATTAATTATATTGAATTTTTGGAAAAAAAAATTCATGAAATCTTGTACGCAAAGACATAGGTAAACTAGGTTTATTTTGTTGAAAATATTTCATGCATTCTTGTATGCAAAGACTAGTTACCTATATTAAATTCTTGGAAAAACTTCCATGAATTATTGTGTGCAAAGACATAGGCTAAATATGTTTATTTGTTCTTTAAAATATTGCATGGTTCTATGTGTAGAAAGATAAAATTATTGTGTTAATCTCTTTGAAAAATAATTCCATGGTTCTTGTGTGTTAACCTCTTGAAAAAGGTTGCATGGTTTTTGTGCGTAAAAATAAAGTTAACTATGTTATTTTCTTGAAAAATATTTTCATATGATTATTCTTTGGATAAGTTAACCATGTTTGTAACAACCTTGAGTTAAATGTTCATGTAATAAAAATTAATAAAGGCAAAATAAGACCAAGGTCATGGGGCACGTATACCAAGTTGAATGTTGGGAAAAACATCCTAGTGGGCATAACCTATTTATTATAGCTAAGGAAATTGGCAAAGGCATTTGCAAAGGATTTGGAAAGGCAAAGAGGAATTTATTGGAATTTATTTATGAAAATAAAGGAAAATAGGAGAAAAGGGAGATGAAGGGTCACAAATTTGCATGAGGAGAAAATTGAAGGAAAAATAGAGGGAAATGAAGAAATTAGATGCGTCAATGATAAAAAGGCTTCTAAGGATCATTTCATAGCTTTTTGTCAGATTTTGTCAGTTCTAGTTTGGTTCTCTCATACTCTTACGCACTTAGAGAATTCTTGGAGCATTGTAGCATGGGAGAAAGGAAGCCAAGGAAGGACAATGAAAGAAAAGGAAAAGAAAAGAAGGTTAGATCAAGAATCTTCAATAGGAGAATATTGCAAGTAATAAGTTACATGTGTGATTCTCTAGCTAAGGTGTGAATGCATGGTTCATGCATTTGTTAATTTGGTTCATTTGTTGTCATTGGAATGGGTTTTTCTTGGTTAGATAATGGTTTCAGCCTTGCCTTTCCATTTCTTGGATAACCATGGTGTGATGGGATTCTTTTCTGGTTGAGCTTTGGATTGCAGGAGGGGTTTGGAAAATGGTGAGGTGGTCTTAGGAAAATTTCCAAGGGTTGGGGGTGGAGGTGGTTTAATCTCTGAGAATCCCTTAATAGGTGGGTGGAGATAAGAAAATTACTTAAGGTAATGGTGAATAAATTTTGAGGCATCCAAGCTTGTTTTGGGCTCAGTGGTCTCTTGACCAATTTTGGTGAGATTACGATAACCTAAGGGTGGAGGTAGTTTAATATTCGAGAAGCCTTGTTTGTTCTTGTCTTGGTTTGCTTATGTGATCTCTTGACTAGTTTTGGCGTGATCGTGGTAGCATGAGGGTGTATGTGGTTTAATCTCTAGGAATACTTGGTTTTTTATGTCTTGAGATCCCACATTCATGCTTGGAATATGACACAAGGGTGATTGAATGAAATAAATATTTGGTTTAGCCTAATACATGATCGGGTGGTACGTGGAAATCCCTAACTTGGTTGGCTTTTGCATCAATTAATAAGAGCTATTTACTTAAGGTAATCTAGGAGCACTTGTACTTGTTATTATGATGATTTTATGGTTGTTCTATCATGGTTAATAATTTCGTTATATGTTTTTTATAAGCATGGATCTGTTATGTGCTCTAGTTATGGCTTTGTTAAGGATATGATAAGTATTTGATGGTTCCTAAATGCATGGCTAACAAGTTTTATTGCAGATATTATTATAGGTCATTAGACCTTCTTGGTGATTCTTAGATAAGTTGCAGAAGCCTATGATAAAATAAGCATTCATGCCCTGTAGCTTACATGATTACCATGTGTTTGATGAAATGATTGTTATGTTTAGGCTTGGATAGGTAAAGTTCTAGTTCAAGTATTGTATGAATGGATTTATCCTTATGTTATTTATCATTCTGGAAAGTCTTATTGATTTATGGGCAGTGGTAAGGAGGCTAGCCTGAAATGGTGGCTCAAAATCCAAAACTGCACCCTCTGAACTGTAGATTTTAGGTCACAACTGCTAGGAAGTAGGCTTATGCATTTGGTTATATGCTCATAATTGTTACCTTGCCTTGTCAAGTATGCTTTTGGGGAGTTTTCTTAGTGAAAAGGATACTCGCCTAAGGGATTGGCCACCTGGGGTGTTTCCCTGGCCCTTGAGTGCCTTATAGCTCCTCAGTAAGGTCAGTAAAGTTTTAGTTTGTCGACTCCACTTCCTTAACTGGAATTAGGAGGTAAGTTCATGTCATAGTAGCCCTCAAATCATGTTTACCCTAGTAGGCTAGCTAAAGTGGGTAAATGTAGGAGGAGGTGGTTACATGGTGGTATAAGAGTGGGTTTATGTTCTCTTTGGGTGATATTTGATACCACAGGGTGGTATCAAAGCATGGTTGAAATACTTGGACTGGATGTGATAGATGCATGTTGTTATGCATGCATTGTCATGGTATTGGTTATCGTGCATGAGGTCATTGTATATAGTTAATGATATCATGCATGATCTTGATATATTGATATGGTTATGTATATACATGTATAGTGATAATCTAGACTGATTGTATAGACAAGATAGCCTCCCCTGAACTTCACTAAGGTATGTTTTTTTTTTTATATTTTGTTATCTGACATGGTATGTTTCCGGGAAGATGAAGATTAGGGATGATTAGCAAAATGGTGGGTTACAGTTCATGTGACTCTCCTTATAGATCAACTGAGTAACATGGGGAATAGAAATCTCTTGACATAATGAATACCTTGAGAAGTCTGAAGGAAAAAACTCATAAATTGCAAAGCAGATAATGATACGATAATTTAGTCACAAGAATGACTTACCAGGGCATAGGAAAAGCAAGATGAGGTTAATGCAGTTATCCTTCAGAGCCTATCAGATTTACAGAGATAGGGACAACGATGGATCAATTATGGACAGGAAGATAAGAATAATGGGGAATATAGTAGCACGTCTCATGGAGGGAACATGTTTGACAAGGAATACATGGTCAAAGGTGGCAGATGGTTGGATACACCTAACATGAGAGGTAGTAGTTATGGGTTCTACTCTAGTTCTAGTTCAATTACATATCATGGACATCATCGCTATCATCCTTACAAGAGGAGTGAGAGGAGATACTTTCCATATTAGCTCAAGAAATTTAGACCTCCTAAGTTTGATGGAGAGATGAAGAAACTAGAAGATGCCGATCCATGGATGTTTGGGATGAAGAAGTTCTTTGAGTTGCATGATTATACATAGAATATGAAAGCCATGATAGTTAATTTTAGTCATAAAGGAAAAACAAACATTTGGTGGGAAGATGTGAAATGTGTCAGAGACATCAAGACATAAGATTTGAGTTGGCATGAGTTTAAAAGGCTCTTCTCAAAAAAATTAATTATTAGATAGATAATATGATGGTAAGACTAAGAAGTTCCATGAATTGAAAATGAGATATATGACAGATGAGGAGTACATGACTAAGTTTTTAGAGTTTTTGAGGTATGTACCTTATCTTAAGGATGAGAAGACAAAGGTTAATAGATTTAGCAATGGACTGCCATTAACATTCAAGGATCAAATTGAGTATGATGAGGCTCAGTCACCGGAGGAAGTCATTGGAAAGTTGAAGCATTTTTATGAGAAATCAAAGCGTAATTTTAAGTCGAATGGGAATGAAAATACTAAAGAAAAGTGGCCACCAAATAATGGAAGACCTCAAGATGCAAGTGAGAAAGAAAATGGTGTTCCTTATAAGAATTTTAATGTAGTAGAGAAGGGACATGGATCTCAACCTAGAGAGCTGCAAAATAGAGATGATTGTAGGGGAGAGTTACAGTATTGGATTTGTGGCAAAGATCATCACAAGAAATATTATATGTTGTATCATGGTGGCAAACCTTAGATCTACCGTGCTCAAGAGGTGCATGAAGTTGGGGATGTGGGCTAGAGTATTCCTCAGATTTATGTAACATTTGATAACAAGTAGGCGAATCAACAGATATCCATTATTGAGATGGAAGGTAAGCTCTACGATCAAGTTGCTTATTGTTAGGCCCCTATACTACTAGTGTAACACATTACTGTTATTAGTACAACCCACTTATTATATTGATGTACCCACGTAGTGCCCATATTGTTACTATTGTGCCCCATAGAAGCCCACTATTGTTATGAAATCAGCTCAAGAAAAGATAGAAAAGATAGATCACCGCCTTAGAATTCAACCTCTTCGAGGGGGCAACCTCCTTTACATTACATAAATGAACAATTCTTGGATGATACAAATGAAAAGACCTCCTTTCTATATATAGGAGTCTAAGGGCTCATAACATAACCAGAGCCGACATAACCATAATAATGTAAGGGCACAATAATAATAATAGTGGGCTTCTATGGGGCACAATAGTAACAATATGGGTGCTACATGGGTACATCAATATAATAAGTGGGTTGTACTAATAACAATAAGGGGTTACTCTAGTAGTATAGGGGCCTAACATTTTCAACAGAGTGCAGGGTCTACAAGAAAAACTCAAGAAAATGTTCGACAAGAGAACCAAAGTAGAGGATTTCTGGGTAGGCTGTAAAGTCCTGAGATGGGATGCAAGAAGGGAAGACAAGGGTAAACATGCGAAATTTGATTTTCTGTGGAAAGGCCCATACATTATCAGCGTTGTGCAAGGCAATAACACCTACTTTCTCAAATCTCCTGATAACAGCACAGTGGAAGAAGGCCCGATCAATGGCCGGATGTTGAAACACTACAATGATCCTCCTGCTTGAAAGAGTAGAGGGTAGTTAGTTTGTACATATGTGTATATATATCAGTTTTTGACCTTTTAGAGTTTATAATACTGGAAGCACGCGAAAGAAAGCAGGCGGCGCTCTCCAGTTTTGCACAAAACAGCAAGAAACTGAAAAACCAAGGCGTCCTGGACTGCTGTTCTTGACTCCTCACAAGGAGAAGCCATCCCCGAGTGGAGCCACTGTTAGCTTCCTACTGCAGCAGGTATTCATTTTTCATGATTGGCATTTCACAGGCCAAATATGTCGTACTTTGCTTGCTGCAATGCTCCATATTTGCTCAAACAATCTCCAAATGAAGAAGGTTACTTCAAGTTCATCCAATTGCCTTCAAATTTTTGTAAAGTTACCACGGTATCGCTATTTTTAGTTAAAGGGAGGTCCAAACAGTTTAATCTTGGTCTCCCTAGGTTTAAATTTCCTGTTTTAGAATATAGAGATTGTAAATCTGTCCACACAGTTTAATCTTGGCAGATTCTTAGATAGGTAGAGAAACAGAGGAGCTCAACAGCTTAATCTGAGCTCCGGTAGAAATAAGGGTAGTATGTAGATAGGAAAGCATCAAAAGAAAAAAGAATGACAGGTTTGCAAGGCTAAGTGCACCCCCAAGCAAAAGAAGAAAAAATTCTAGGCAAGTAGGCTGGGTAGGTAGATCTGAGTTTGTTGAATTGCTGACCAGTCCTAGGTTTTCAGGTATAATATCATGAAGAACATAATCAGCAAAGATTTGTAAGAAAAAGGCTCAAAAGAGGTATAACTGACTCCCCTCTCTGTTTTCCCCAAACATTAACTAACTTCCCCAAAGAGGTCAAGATCTGCTTGACACCTCTTAATTTCATCATCTCCATAACACTGGCTTGAGTAAAGATTTGCTTTACTCAAAGTTGTTCCATATTTTCTCCCAAAGTATGGTCCTACCCCCTCGTAACAGCCTAATCCCTCCCGAACTTAGCGCTTTCTTACCATCTCGATATTAACCACTAACATTATTATTTAGCTCCCTATTCTTCCCATCCCCTTATTAATATTATGTAAAATTCCCCTATGTAATATCCCTCCCCCTGGTTGAAAAATAACCATAAGTACTCCCGGGAATTGCTCGGTTTATCTGAAACTCAGCAAGAGCCCCTAACCTCCAAAACCACTTTCCAGATACGATGGACTCCTTCCAAAGTATAAAATCCTTCCGAGGTAGACAGACCCCTTCCGAAACCTCAAGTACCCTTCACACCCACTTACCTACTCTTTCCTCCTCAAAGCCGTTTTCGCATCGCACTTTCGCACTCTCACCTTCATACAAAACATCGCCCATCCATCCCCCCACCGATGAGATATTGCGATATCGTCGATCGGCGATTACGAATGTCGAGTGTCCAACCCATTCACCTCTCTGTCTCCGCCGATGCGATATTGCGATATCGTCGATCGGCAGTCACAAGCGCCAAGTCTCCAAACCAATTTCCCCCTCGTTCCCCGCCGACGCGATATCGCGATATCGCATCGGAGTCTCTTCACCACAGTACCCCCAGTATATCACCACGTCGCTCTGTACCAGGGACCCACAGATGACATCATCCTTCATACAGCCAATGCCATGCTTACGTCAGCAGCCAGAAAGCTGAAAAAAGCTTCGCGCAAGAAGAAAAATCGCACTTCGGAGCTCCAGATCAAGAAACGGAGGCAGTTTCCGATGCATCGCTACGGGAAATAGGCCATTTCGAGGAATCTTCAGGGAATCTTCTGATTGGTAAGCCCATTGCACGCCGAAAAAGCCTGAAAATCGCCCGATCGTGCTAAAGGATTCGGTTTAAAGACAGCAGCAGATCATTCACAGAGTTTAAAGTGTATCAGATCAAATCAGCAGGCATCAAGCGTGTCAAAGAGTATCAGTCGACGGCGGAATCCATCAATGTAGCGGCAAAGTGTATCAGTGAATATTTTGAGCAGCAGCCTGAAGCAAGAGAAAATTGAATATCTTCCAGCAGATTCATCAATGGAGAGCGAAACCACTTGAAGCTCTCAAATCATAATTATTGCACATTCAATTCACACCAAAGCCGAACTGCATCCCCAAAGCGCAATCATTCAGCAGCACCGCATCTGGTCCCCAAGGGCCACCTCGTCACCTGTTCCGATCCAGCTACCCCCAGCGCAGCCAGAAAAGATTCACTTGCATTTAATTCCAGCAGCATTTAGATTTTGAAGAGTTCTAAGCAGACCTGTCAAGGTCATTTGTAATGATGTCTTTCTGATATTTTGTTTATAAATACAACCCCAGGCTCTGTTGTGAGGGGTTGGTTGGTTGGTAGTAGTTGTTGGTCAGTCTTCTTTCCAGCATTTTCTCTGAGTAGAGACTCACACTGTAACTGTCATTATTTTCCATAATCAAAGATTGCTGAAAGCATGGATTGCGAAACAACTTGATGTTTTCTCTTGGCCAAGGAATGATCACGGAATTCCTGTGCTTCTACATGATTCAATAAGTGTTCCTCTCCCTTGTTTTATTTTATGTTTTTATCACCTTTCCGCCTTCTAAATTGCAGGAAAAAAGAATAGCTTAAGATTTGTTTAAATACACCTTAAGTTCAATTTCTGCGTTTTTCAATGTTTTCTTCAGAGACAGTTATGAGCTTGTATTCTTAAATGATCTGGTTTACCCTGTTTCTTTCACATATGAGTGCATGTCTTAGGAATTCTTAACTACTCCGGGATCCCACTCATCCACTTCTCCTCTCTGTCAACATGATGAAATGATTCTCCTTTGCCTTTCATCCATGATGTTCATTCTGTACTTTTAGCAGACCCGGTATTGTATCCTGTGTGGCTATCCCACTCTGTATCCCCTTGTGACCAAGAAAACGCTCGCATGCCTCAATCTGTGACTCCATGCCCAATGGTTAGAAACTTATAACACCTTACTGTGCCTCTTCGCTCAAGAATCCTACCTTCCTCCCAATCACAGTCAACATTCCCTTGAAGTCAGAAAGCTAGCCTAAAATCATCAACTAAGGTTGAACCAAAAGGAGATAACCCTCTCCGATTGCAGGTGGGCTAGAACCTACAATCAGAAGATTGGTTTGTGGTTACCTCGGCCGTATCCCTATTAGGAGCCTAGGGACAACCTGAGTGATAACATATTGGCGACTCCGCTGGGGAACTCCTTAGATAAATCAATGCAACCACTCTGCAGCTCTACAGTGGAAGAAACCGACTTGTAAAAGCCTCGGTCAACCTGTATCTGCGCACTCCATTGGGGATTCAAGCGCTCTATTCATCTTTAAACCCCACTGGAGGAAGTGCTCCTATTTTTCAAAGCTTGTCACGCTTAGTTCTGATCTTTGATGGTGGACAGAGATCACGCACTTCAGAGTCTAGACATCCACCTGGCGACTCCACTTCAATTTCAATCAAAGGCTCCACTGAGGAATGAACCAAATGTTACAGCCAACTACCCCATGTATTAACAACAAGAGAGAATGACCGAATCCTGGGAGGAGCTTCCTTTAGAAGAAGCTTTAGAAAAATGCAGAGAAAGTTTATCAGAGTTTGAGCTTAATGACGAATTTTTCAGAGCGGTATTGTCAAAAATACCAGGCGGCCAGAATAAACTGTTCCTTGAGTTTGTTGTGGAAAAATATGAGAATGAAATTGAACTCTTGGGAGCTCAAAGTCACTCTTATGATTTCCGCAACACCCAAGAGTTTTACCAAAATCTTCCTCCTCCAGTTCACAAGGAAATAGTGTTGTCTCCTGAATTACAGTTTGAGTATGATCTGGGTTCCAAGGGAAAGACAGAAGGATCATCGGCTAGGGTCATTACCGAAGATGTAGCTGATCCTTCCAACCCAAAGAACCCAGAATCATGCCAAAGCCTCCATGCCCCTATTCAGGAGGGAACATTGTTGCCTGAGGACCTGCAGATTCTGTGTGATCTGGGTTCTAAGGGAAAGACAAAAGGATCATCTGCTAGGCTCATTACCGAAGATGTAGCTGCTCCTTCCGACCCAAAGGATCCTGGGTCATGCCGAAGTCTCCCGTCCTCAACTCAGGAGAAGATGTCGCTACCTGCTAATTCACAAACTCTGCATGATTCTATTGAAGATTCAGAAAAAGTAGAAGAAGTTCTCTCAAAGGGTAAGTTCATCGATCCAATCGCAGATTACATGGAACTTTGGCTTAACAAAATTTTGTTAACGTGTTTTCTCAGTGAAGACCGTATGCTTCAGTAGCAAGTGATGGAGCCCACAATTTTGGTTGTAAAAGCATATGCCCGGATGATGCTTTTGCGTTCAGAAACGATCAGTCAACAAGTTTATCTCGTTTCACAGTTGCTTAAATGGCTGCACTAGTTGTTTGATTTTACCTAACGGCAAAGTAACTGCTAGTTAGGGTAGGTAGGTAGAAGGAATAAAGCGACCGGAGAAAATAAGTTTTGCAGAAGACAGCAAGAAACTAAAAAACCAAGGCATTCTGGCCTGCTGTTCTTGACTTCTCGCAAGAAGAAGCCATTCCCGAGTGGAGCCACTGTTAGCTCTTGCTGCAGCAGGTATTCATTTTTCATGATTGGCATTTCACAGGCCAAATATGTTGTACTTTGCTTGCTGCAATGCTCCATATTTGCTCAAACAGTATCCAAATGAAGAAGGCTACTTCAAAGTTCATTCAATTGCCATCAAATTTTGTAAAGTTATCCCGGTATCGCTACTTTCAGTTAAAGGGAGGTCCAAATAGTTTAATCTTGGTCTCCCTAGGTTTAAATTTCCTATTTTAGAATATAGAGATTGTAAAACTGTCCAAACAGTTTAATCTGCAGATTCTTAGATAGGTAGAGAAACAGACAAGCCCAACAGCTTAATCTGGGCTCTGGAAGAAATAAGGGTAGTATGTAGATAGGAAAGCATCAAAAGAAAAATGAATGACGGGTTTGCAAGTCTAAGTGCACCCCCAAACAAAAGAAGAAAAATGCTAGGCAAGTAGGCTGGGTAGGTAGTTCTGAGGCTGTTGAATTGCTGACCAGTTACAGGTTTTCAGGTATCATATCATGCAGGTCATAATCAGCAAATATTTGTAAGCAAAAAGGCTCAAATGAGGTATAACTGACTCCCCTTCTCTATTTTCCCCGATCATTAACTAACTTCCCAAAAATAGGTCAAGATCTGCTTAATACCTCTTAAGTTCCATCATCTTCACAATTCTGGCTTGAGTAAACATCTGCTTTACTCAAAGTTGTTCCATATTTTCTTCCAAAGTATGTTCCTACCCCCTTGTAACAGCCTAAGCTCTCTCGAACTTAGTGCTTTCTTACCATCTCCATATTAACCACTAACATTATTATTTAGCTCCCTATTCTTCCCGTCCCCTTATTAATATTAAGTAAAATCCCCCTATGTAATATCCTTCCCCTGGTTGAAAAATAACCATAAGAACTCCCGGGAATTGTTCAGTTTATCAGAAACTAAGCAAGAACCCCGACCTCCAAAACCACCTCCCAGATACGATGGACTCCTTCCAAAGTATAAAGTCCCCCTGAGGTAATCGAACCCCTTCCGAAACCTCAAATGCCCTTCACACCCACTTACTTTCATTTTCCTCCTCAAAGCTGTTTTCGCATCGCAACCTCACACTCTCATATTCATGTAAATCATCGCCCATCCGTCCCCCGCCGATGCGATATTGCGATATCGTCGATCGGCGATCATAAACGCCGAGTGTCCAATCCATTCACCTCTCCGTCTCCACCGATGCGATATCGCGATATCACCGATCGGCAGTCGCAAGCGCCAAATGTCCAACCCAATTATCCCCCTCGTTCCCCGTCGACGCGATATTGCGATATCGCATCGGAGTCTCTTCACCACAGTAAATCCAGTATCTCACCACGTCACTCTGTACCAGGGACCCACAACTGACCTCATCCGCCGTACAGCCGACGCCATGCTTACGTCAGCAACTAGAAAAGCCGAAAACGCTTCGCGCAGGGAGAAAAATCGCACTTCGGAGCTCCAGATCAAGAAACGGAGGCAGTTTCTGATGCGCGATTAGCGCGAAGCGCTTCGCTACAGGAAATAGGCCATTTCGAGGAATCTTCAGGGAATCTTCTGATTGCTGAGCCCAATGCGCACTGAAAGAGCCCGAAAATCATCCAATCGTGCCAAAGGATCCGGTTTGAAGACAGCAGCAGATCAGTCACAGAGTTTAAAGTGTATCAGATCAAATTAGCAGGCATCAAGTGTGTCAAAGAGTATCAGTCGACGGCGGAAACGATCAATGTAGCGGCAAAGTGTATCAGAGAATATCTTGAGCAGTGGCCCGAAGCAAGAGAAAATTGAATATCTTCCAGCAGATTCATAGAAGGAGAGCAAAACTACTTGAAGCTCTCAAATCATAATTATTGCACATTCAATTCGCACCAAAGCCGAACTGCAGCCCTGAAGCACATTCACTCCAGTAGCACCGCATCTGGTCCCCAAGGACCACCTCGTCACCTGTTTCGATCCAGCTACCCCCAGCGCAGCCAAAAAGATTTACTTCCATTTAATTCCAGCAGCATTTAGATTTTTGAAGAGTTCTAAGAAGACCTGTCAAGGTCACTTGTAATGATGTCTTTCTGATATTTTGTTTATAAATACTACCCTAAGCAATGTTGTGAGGGGTTGGTTGGTTGGTAGTAGTTGTTGGTCAGTCTTCTTTCCACCATTTTCTCTGAGCAAAGATCGCACTGTAACTGTCGTATTTTTCCATAATCAAAGATTGCTGAAAGCATGGATTGCGAAACAACTTGATGTTTTCTCTTGGCCAAGGAATGATCACGGAATTCCTGTGTCTCTACATGATCCAATAAGTGTTCTTCTTCCCTGTTTTATTTTATGTTTTTATCACCTTTCCGCCTTTCTAAATTGCAGGAAAAAATAATAGCTTAAGATTTGTTTCGTTACACCTTAAGTTCAATTTCTGCATTTTTCAATGTTTTCTTCAGAAACAGTTATGAGCTTGTATTCTTAAATGATCTGGTTTACCCTGTTTCTTTCAC
This sequence comes from Pinus taeda, assembly GCA_000404065.3. Lineage (NCBI taxonomy): Eukaryota > Viridiplantae > Streptophyta > Pinopsida > Pinales > Pinaceae > Pinus > Pinus taeda. The sequence continues at coordinate 19,167 of APFE031561195.1, read as the reverse complement.
ATATGAGTGCATGTCTTAGGAATTCTTAACTGCTCCGGGATCCCACTCATCCACTTCTCCTCTTTGTCAGCATGATGAAATGATTCTCTTTTGCCTTTCATCCCTGATGTTCATTCCGTACTTTCAGCAGGCCGAGTATTGTATCCTGTGTGGCTATCCCGCTCTGTATCCCCTTGTGACCAAGAAAACGCTCGCATGCCTCAATCTGTGACTCCATGCCCAATAGTTCGAAACTTATAACACCTTACTGTGCCTCTTTATTCAAGAATCCTACCTCCCTCCCAATCACAGTCAACATTCCCTTGAAGTCAGAAAGTTAGCCTAAAATCATCAACTAAGGTTGAATCTAAAGGAGAGAGCCCTCTCTGATTGCAGGTGGGCTAGAACCTGCAGTCAAAAGATTGGTTTGTGGTTACCTCGGCCATATCCCTATTAGGAGCCTAGGGACAACCTAAGTGATAACACCTGGGATGAAGATGTAATGTACTTGGTTGTCTTATGTAATTTTCTGATGTTTCCCCATTTGGTTGGGTGGATGATCCCCACATGGTTGGGTGAAGGATGTATGTATTGAGTCTTTAGGTGATAGGAAGGTCTTTTATGATGTATAGGTCATGGTTCGTCTTGTAGATCATCTTTTGCAGATCTTGCCTACAGTCAGGAGGAGCATGGTCACCACAGCAGGGAAGAGATTTCACCATGTACTCAGGGGGAGCGTAACCCTTTGCCCTTGATGACAAAGGGGGAGAATGAAAGAGGATCTTGGTGTTGCCATCAAGTCCAAAGGGGGATATTGTTGGCATTATGGCATAGGTTTGATTCTATGGCTCTGGTGTTGTCCTTGATGGAAAGTCAACTTTGTGATAGATGTTAGTTCAGGCACCCAGAAATAAGAAAAAGTCATATACGCAGGTTCATCTAGACGAAGATGTGTATACATGTGGGTTATACGTTACAAAAGCACGTATATGTTAGGGAACTTACTTTTGGTACATGGTGGTTAGTTCTTGGGATTTGAACCTGTTGTTTTGGGCCATGGCGTCTCGAGAGATGTGTTGATCCCTAGTTTTTGGGTTCATGGTATTGAAATGTTATGGTTTTGGACCATGGTATTGTGGAAGGCCTAAGAATATAAAAGAGGAAGGATACCTTGTGGAAAATGATTTTCTGAATTATCATTGAATATCTGAAAAAGTGCTAGAGCTGGTACATTGGTAATTGGGTCATGATGTAGATCTGGATCTGAATGAAGGAGGAACCTTAGTGCAAAAAGAAGGATAAGTTCTCTTGATGGGTCATAATCTTTAAGCTTGATTGATATTATCTTTTATGATTTTGATCTTCTTGATGTGGTGCTTGCCTGATCTATAAGTCTGATAATCTGCGATTGAATATCCGAAAGAGTGAATTATCCTTTATAGATCCGTACGTAGGTTCAGTGAAGTGAAGGCGCGTATACATGCAGGTTCAGTGAAGTGAAGAAGCGTATACGCAGGTTGTTCCATACGCAGAAGCGTATGCAGGCAGGTTTCAGGCTGTTAAAGTAGCGTATATATTTTGAGTTGTGATCTTGCTGCTTCTGTTTATTACTGCAGTGTTCTGGGTTCAGATTTGGGTGTGTGGTTTCTGGTACTGTGTTTTTGGTACAGTTGTCAGAGAAGTATCTACTTGTTTCAGATCTAATTGGTGAAAAGGAGATTGGCTAATTCTTGATGATTGTTTGATGTTCATGGATCCAGTCTGAAAATTTATGAAACATGGTCCGTGGAAGAAAGAGAAGGTTGTAGCCTTCTATAGACCAGCACCTACGTACTAGTATCTTGACTAGTTCAAGAGCTTAAGGGGGTTGTAGCTCCCTTCCAGGAGAAGCTGGGGAACGAGAGAAGGTTGTAGCTCTCTACAGGTTGCAGCCTGCATATTAGTAAAGGAGTGCACCAGTACATTGTAAAAGAAGTTTCTAATTTAAAAGAAGATAGAGACGAATTGTTGCAGGTGGTTTTCACCCACATTTGGTTTCCACCTTATATCTTGTGTCCTTGTGTGTGATTGTCTTTCTGCTCTGCTTTACTGTCTCTGGTTACTGGTTATTTGATTCTGCATCACATATTAACATTCATCATTATAAATATTAAGTAAATTAAAAGTTTGTTTTGTATACGCGAGTTTCCTTCTACATAGTTGCGTATATACGCAGGCTTAACTAACTGAAGTAGTGTATATCATTTGTTTTGAAAAAAAAATGAATATTTGACTTGACAATACTAATTCACCCCCCCTCTCAGTATTATTTCCAACATCAAAAATCCTTGGTTTATGGACATATATGATTGGGTTTGTAGTGCCCAAATATGTCTATAACAATTTCCCCCTAAAGCATGAGGTCGTAAATCTTTTGATGTTGGGTGAAATGCTTTATCATGAGGATCTAAGGTTTTTCCAACTGGAAGGAAACCTGTAATAAGATACAATACAATACATTATCTTCATAATATTTTCATGATCTAGCTGAGGTGGTCATTCCCATGCTCAGCTTTATAAATTCATTTTCATGTACATAGGACAAACAATTGTCTATGTGGCAGACTGATGATTCTGATATAGCCATCATCCTTTGATTTGGATGATCATCTGTGCAGCAATGATGTACATTTGATGTCTTTATTTTCCTGAATATATCATAGCCCAGATGGATGAAACTAGATCCAGGGTCTTCAAACTCGTTCAATCTTCGCCCAAGTACAAGTCGATCCATGTGAAAAGATGTTCTAAATCCGAACATGGAAAGACATTGCCTGATTACCAACCAATGATGTAAGCTGTTAACAGGCATGAGAGTAATCACCGATAATGATGATGACCCTCAAGGTATGACAGTACAATTCACGTGATGTGAAAATGGGATTTGGCATTGAACACCACGCAAAATCTTACGGTCAAAGGCCATTGATGTAAACCTATCGCCGAAAGTGAGAAACTTGCCATTGAGGTATGAAAGCTTCAAAGTACTGAAATAGTTGTTCCTAGGTCGACTTCTTGCATAATGAGCTGAAGTCGACAAGAAGTGACCCATCGTAGGAGGGACTTAATGAATCCCACATCTACGACGCGAAACAGAGCAAATGATTTTGTGGAGGTGAAACGATCTAATGATACAGGGTTCAGGGTGGCAGTCATGAAAGAATGAAGTGTGAAGGTATTGCAGCAGATGAGACACAAGCTAGGTTGGTGAATTCTTTGAGTGACTTCTCTTGAAAATACCGGTGACACTGAAATGGATTGGTAGCGTTAACCCCAAAAATGGATAGTACAATGGACCAATCATAATTTTGAACGGAATAACCTAACCCGACTCAAAGATGGTGATGGAGTGAATGTGTCATGTTCAAGAGTGACTTGCTACCAATAAAGTTTCTTCAAGTTTTCTTCCCAATTTTTCCCTAGTCATTGTTGACCAGTACCTCTTTATTTTTCTCAAGCTTGAGGAGGATAACATATGCTTGTTCTATAATTTACCCTTTGAGCAAACCCGTCGCTATGTTTTAATGAGCCTAGTGACAGTGAAACTCATTCTTGTTTGCGTGGGCAAGTTTGTCGCTATTGGTTTTAATGAGTTTAATGACAAAGATAACTCAGTCCTTTTTCAATTTTAGAGAGTCTGAAAAGGGACGGAAAGGAAACTCTAGTAATCCTTTTTCATCATATAATCCCTTAAGTCTGAAAAAGTATAAAATAATACGAAAGGGATGAATTTTCAATATTTTTAACAAGCCGAACAAGAAAAGCGCTTGATATTTTTGTGTAATGATCCCTCAAGTCCAAAAAGATTAAAATATAGAGGAGGGATAACACTTCTGATCGTTTTAACGAGATGGAGAGGCCAATCGCTCGAAAATCTTTTCATATTTTACGAGTCAGATGAAAAAAGCTTAAAGGAGACTTGTTTTTTGAGGAACGAGTGATATTTTTGGGTAGAAACTAGTTCCAGGTAAGGTTTGGAACTTTCCAATCATGGTAGTGTCAAGAGGATGGCTAACAGAATCACTCGTCACAGTTGTTCCTCAAAAGGGTAAACAATCAATTGGAGGCATATGATCAACTAAGACGGAGTGGAGGTGATGGTGAGAACACAAGCAAGGCTCAAAAGCTGATGATAATGCATTCACAATGGTTATTTACCGGAGGTCGGTTAATTTTTTAATGAGCTTAAACTCTAGTGGAACATATGCTCATTGCTTAGGTTTAATTTTTAACGAGCTTGAAATTTGCGTAAAACTGCTCGAGCCAGTCTTATAATATGGATGTCTCATTGATAGGTTCAATTTTTAGGGAGCTTGCACGATTCGAACCTTTTCTCCACTACCTTTCACATGTAAGCTAGGAACGGCCAACTACTGTCCTAGGGGTTAATTAACTACTAAGGTTAGGTAGGAAAATTCTTCCTTTACTTTGTCGGCGCCATTTGGCCCCTGCAAAGGTGAATGGTCGATCTGGCCAATCACGTAACTTAAGTAGTTGAAGTCAGCAAAACTATGGAGTTAGTGTTACGTTGGTCGCTTTTCACTTGCGTACAAAAGGGTTGCATGCCCCCAGGTATAGCGAGGTAGAGTTTCCAGGTTACTCTTCAATTTGCAGACAAAACATTTGTTCCATCAGGAAAGGCCTACCTCTTGATGGAGGTATCTTATTCTGGTCTAACCCCATTTTCCTAAATGGATGGGTATGTCAGACTAGTCATATATCTTTCGCGGAAGCCTACCCTATACTTGAAGTTTTCCTATCGAAGCAGACCAGGGTGCATGCCCCTTGGGTTTCAGTCACAATCACTGAATCACTTGCGCTCATCAGGTGGATAGACTGGAGATTGATGAGACATTCCTTGTGTGAAAATACCAGTTAGGGATGGAATTTGACTATTAGATATCTGTGACCTGGGAAATGAAAGCTGGTCTATGAGCTAGACCATTCTACCTTCATGTGGAAAACACATTACTCTAAAGAGTGAGGAGACGATGGCTCCCATGCTATAAATGTAGTCACGTGCAAGGAGTAGATTGTAATATAAAGGTCCTTGGACTACCATTACGTTCAGATAGACAATTTTCCTTCTCAAAGTTATAGGCAAATTTGGAAGGAACCCTAATGTTCAACTGGTTCCTTTGTCGAAGCCTATTAGATTTCACATCTCAAGCAGAAGCGATGGCGAACCAAGCACTTTCCAAGCAGTTGAGGAAAGGATACTCATAGAAGCCCCTTCATCTATGATAGTGCCAACCACGTCCATTCTATAAGCTTGTACAATGATTCAGAATGGTACATTAGACGGTAGACGGGGTCTGCCTCGTAGATTCCAGTTGAAGGAAACGACTAGGTTGCTTGGAGGTGGGACCGAATAAACAGTCGGATATGACTCTAACAAACTTCCTTCCTACGGTAAAGGAATGGGTAGATTTCCCCCATTTTCATTAGAGTTTGTGATTAAAAGAGGATTTTAACGGTGTCATTCTCATTCTCTTTGTTGACTGTATCATCTGAAGGTGGACCTTCCAAAGACAAGACTGGGTCGACTGCTGTCTCGACCTATTGACTTTGGTCCAATGTTGACTCAGAGGGTTTATCTTCAATGGTAGATGCTTCGACCAACCACAAAGGTGTGTCATTTGGATTTTCAACTAGTGATGGACTCGGCAAGAGTTTCTTGTATCTAGGAGGAAGCTGTAGAGTTGAAGCATGACGATTATCCAAGACTCTTTTAGCTTTGTCTAAGAAGGGACAGCAGTGGACGACATGATCACCTTCACACAGTCTACAAAGAAACTTATATTTTCCTTTCTGTCCATAGACTTTGTTTTCACTAGTTGACGGTGTACTTTCAACATGATCATCAGAGGTTGAGGACATCAGATTCAGCAAGCTGGGAGACCAGTCCCTTAATATCTATGGGATGCAAGGACAATCTCGATGATAGTGGTCTAATTTGCAAATGAAACATGGATATTTAGGTTTGGACGGTGGAGTGTGTGGATTTTTGCTAGACAATGTATGGTTGCACCTTTTTTCCTTTGACTCCTTCTTCTTCTCCTTCTCTTTCTTCTTCTTCTCAGTTATTTGGTTTTTAGTTTTACCAGCTTCACCAAGTGAAGAGGAAGAAGGAGAGGGAGAAACAAATGAAGTAGAAGGTTGGAGGGCAACTCTAACATCATCTAGTTGCTGACTTGATTGTTCAGGAATCATGGTGCTTTGAACGATAGAGGTCGAGAAGAGCCATACTCGCTAGCCAATTATCAGTCCTGGAAGGGACAATGTGGCCATATGAGGTGCACCAACATCTCCCCAAGAGGAGAAAGGACTAGGATTCCCCCCAAGGGGAAATCCTTGGTTGGTGGACTCTATTTTCTCAACCTAAGACCAACGAGGGAACATTGACATTATTCTGATTAAAATAATTTTATGATGCTTTGACGCAACTTGCTTTTTCAACTTTTAAGAGTTGAGAAAAAGCTAAAGATGACACTAGTCGCCTTCAATTTTTAATGAGCTTGAAGTGACAAGTGCTCAGATGGACCTTTTCCTTTAAGGAGTCTAAAAAGGAAAGAAAGGGACTACTCTATAAATCTAGACAGAGGGATTACCAAACCAATCGCAAAACTGCACAATACTTTCTATAGTATGGGAGTCAATCTTCCTGAATGCTATGTTCAGTGCATTGCGATCAATAGGGTGGCAAACACAGCTTCTTAAGGATAAAGGATATAACCTATTGTGGTCTCCCAATATATACTCAACGGTACATGGGAGCAAAAGTCTGTACTGGCACTTGTCATCTCGAAGAGGAGGAATCACCCAACCCACGTTGAAAGTGATAATTACCAGGCTTTACGATGTCATAATATGTTTCTAGCCTAGACTTCTAAATGTTGTACGTTAGGTTCCAAAGTGTTTTTATGTTCATTGAATTTATTTTACAGTTGATCTTTCTTAAGAATTTTGCCTTCAAGGTTCACCACGTGATGTAGATATACAATTCCTAAAATGCAATCTAAGATGATAAACAATCGTTTATTCTTCTTTTTGCAATGAAAATCCTAGCTACTAAGGAAAGAGAAGCGAGATTCTTTCAACATAGAGTACAAACTAGATGCACTATCCTAAATAAAAAATAACAAGAAGTCTAAATGCAAATGCACATGCATGTATTTGTTTTATGCTTTCTTAATGTGTGAATCACAAAAATAATGCTAAGTACAAATCTGAATTATCTTTTCAAAGTGACAGTACTAACATTTTTCTCTTCAAAAGACGAAAGGTAGACTATGACGACACTTTGTGATATTGAATTAAAAACTGCTTTGGGCACTTGAAATACTATTAATTCAAATCAAATACAAGAGTAACAGTGTAATCAACCATCAAAAAGAGTAGAATTCTTTTCTTTGACTGAAAATGACACTTGTGACACTTCCAAATCAAAAGACGACAATTCGATTAAGCTATTTTTTGTAAATGAGAACTATAAATGGCGAAAAATACATAAAAAATTTCACAATTCTTTGTACAATGGAGGTTGAATGATGAAAAGGAAGGGAGTTTCCAAAATGGTATACTGATCTCAAACAGCAAAACTCCTAAATAAAGCTGAAGAGAGTAAAGAAAAAACCAAAATCTAGAGGCAGAAAGAGTCTTATCTGATCATCGCACCTGTAACATAGGGAAATAGGGATGCATCTCACCTACTACACATGGGAGGTATGATGCATCCAGATTTCCAAGAGGAGAAGGTGCAATGGTCCAGGGACGAGACTTCAACTTGGTTTTTTGGTCACAATTCGTAGCTTAGTTCAGGGATTTAGGCTGACCTAATGATAGTCAAAATGTAAATCATAGGGGCTAATCTAATGAGGTTACTTGAGCCACCACCAGGGGAACTAGGATGCTTGCAAGTTAGATGTTTAATTCATAAACTAACCTGAATATTGACTGAAGCAACATTTATCTACTTTGCAGTTCCATAACAAAAGCAGTTCGAAGGCTAGCTTGCATAACTTCAAGCTCCATTTGTAGTTTATAAAGTAAACAAACTAGAAACAAGCAAACAAGCTATTCGCTCCATAGTGGAGTCGCCATTTTGTTATAGGGAAATCTAGTGTCCATTCAGAGCTGCTAGTCCCACTAAGATGGGTAGCTATCTTAGAAACAAACTAACTAAAGTTACTTTCATTTTCCTTTATGAGAAGTAGATAGGAGAGAAGTAGAGAGTACCAACCTTAGTCTCTCACTTGGCTCCTTGCTTGTTTCCTCTCCCCTCTGACAGATCTTTGCCATTCCTTACTTGCTTACCTCGCTTCAAAGAGCACCTGTAAAGTCAAAACAGCATGATACCATCAAAGCACAGAGATCTACGATCATAAACAATATAGGACCAGATATATATTGACCACACAAATGCATATATCAACTCAAACATACAAGAATGTGGAGGAAAACTCGAATAGATTTATTGATAGAAGGAGTAGAAGAGAAGATTACAACCCATTGATCTGACCCAGCTTCATCCTCCCAGCATGAAAGCCCTTCCTCACCTCATGAAAAGCTTAGATCACCCAACACTATGATGTTCCACCAAGAAACCAACAACACTTCCTTACAAGAAACAAGGTTCCAACCTTTGGATCTCTGGGATGAGGGATCCATATATAGATGTTTGGAGGGGGGTGAGTCAGCTTCTCAGATTTTGATTAGTGTCCTCTCTCTGATAGTTCTTGGTTCCACTTGGAGATTCATGATCTCTTACTCATCCCTGGGTGAATTCAAAGAGGCAAGTGTCACAGGAGAAGTTTCTGGAAGATTCCATGATCATCCACCTTGCAAACTATCTCTGCCATTTGTCTACTCTCGCCCATTGTACCCTACAGAAGGGCTTTTCAATATGCATAGTACTTTTTTCATGTGGCAGGTGAGATGCATCGCACTCTTAGCACTGAGCCATCTGTATTGTCCAATTTTGACCAGTTTTGAGCAGTTTTCCATGCAGAACTTCTGGGAGATGATGTAATTAGCTGACCTTGTTCCTTTAGGGTGTGAAACAACACTTTTAGGGACTCAGCAGCCCTTGGTTTATGGACATATATGATTGGGGTTGCAATGCCCAAATATGTCTATAACACCTGTGATAAAATCCATTTAAACCTTCTCCCATTGTTGGCTTGGAATGGATAAAGGTTGTAATAGACCTGGTGTCCTAATTGTTTCAGCCTTATTTTGTTGGCATACCAAACATTCAACCACAAAATTTTGAATATCTGACTTAAGGCCATCCCAAAAAAGATCCTTCTTAACCCTGTGGTAAGTTTTTGAAAATCCTGAGTGCCCTCCTAAGGGAGAAGCGTGCAATTCCAGAAGAATGTTTTGTTTGAGTTGGGAATTCTTATAGAGGTATAAGCAATATTTGTACCATAACGAATCATTTTTTTATCTAAATGTATCAGATGTATTGGAATCTTGTTGTAACTTTCAAATAAGTTCCCACAATTCTTTGTCATTCTTCCATTCCTCCCTTGCTTCATTTACCCAATCTTGTTGGATAATAGAAATGTCGCACAACAATGCTTCCACATCCTCATCCTTTCTTGAGAGTGCATTTGCCACAACATTTTGCTTCCCTTTTTCTCATATGATTTCAGAATCATAACCCAACATCTTTGTGATACATTTTTGTTGTTCTTTAGAGGATAATCTTTGTTCTAAAAAGTATTTAAGGCTATCATGATCCGTTTTTACCTTGAAGTGTCTTCCCATTAGGTAGGGTCGCCATTTCTTAAGTGTATGTAGTATTGCCAACATTTCCTTCTCATAAATAGCTTTATGTAAATACTTTCCTTTCATTGGACGACTTTCAAAAGCAATGGATCTTTCATCTTGCATTAAAACATCATCAATTCCTTTTCTGGAAGCATCACATTCCACAATAAAGGTTTTTGTGAAGTTTGGCGTAGCTAAGACTGGTGCTTGGCACATTTCCTCTTTAATATCTTCGAAGGCTTTTGTTGCTTCTGGAGTCCATGAAAATGCATCTTTATTCAACAATGTTGTTAGAGGTGCTACTATTTTCCCATAATTCTTAACAAACTTGCGATAATACCCTGTCAACCTGAGAAATCCTTGCAAATGCTTTATGGATGTGGGGATTTTCCATTCCTTAATGGCTTTAATTTTTCTAGGGTCTACCTTAACTCCTTCATGAGATACAATATGACCCAGATATCTTCTTGTACTCCAAAGAAACATTTGGATCTTTTTGCATATAATTTGTTTCTCCTCCAATATTTGTAGCACGTTTTCAACGTGTTCAACATGATCCTTCCAAGACTTGTTGTAGATTAGTATACCATCAAAAAATACTAACACAAATTTTCTAAGAAAGGGTTTGAAAATGGAATTCATCAAACCTTGAAATCTAGAAGGTGCATTGGTAAGGCCAAAAGGCATGACCAAAAACTCATAGTGGCCCTCATGAGTTCTAAATGTCGTTTTCGAAATGTCTTGAGTCTTCATTCTAATTTGATGATATCCTGAACGAGGATCTAACTTAGTGAAGTAAATTGATCCATGCAATTCATCCAATAATTCATCAATGACAGGAATGGGAAACTTGTTTTTAATAGTGAGCTTGTTGAGCTCCCTATAATTCGGACACATGTGCCATGATCCATCCTTCTTGTGCACCAATACTATTGGAGTAGAGAAAGAACTTTGACTAGGTTGAATTATACCAGCCTCTAGCTTTTCTGCAACCATACGTTCAATTTCACTCTTTTGGGCATAGGGATATCTGTACGGCCTGATGTTTGGAGGAACACTTCCTGGAATCAGATGAATAGCATGTTCATGATCACGAATAGGTGGGAGACCTTTGGGAGTCTCAAATACCTTGGAATGATTGTCCAAGACTATTTGGAGATCTGGAGAAATAGATGATTCCAATGTGGAAACATCTAGCAAACATAATTATGCAATTACACCTTTTCGTTTCTTTTTTAGAAGCTTTGTCATACCATTGGAGTTGATTATCTTTCCCAGTTTCCCTGCAATACCCCTTAATACAACTTCCTTTCCTTCCATAGAAAATTTCATGAAAAGTTCTTGAAAATTAAAAGCTATTGTACCCAAGGATTGTAGCCCTTGGACTCCTAATACAACATCAGCACCTCCCATTGGAATGGAAAGCATTGGGCTAGTCAATAAATATTCTCCCATGGATAGCTTGATATTATGGCACTTTCCAGAGCAATTTATTGTTCCTCCATTTGCAACCATCACTTGACACTCTGGTGCTAGATATAAGAAGGAATTCAATTATTTTGCTACCATACAATGAATAAAATTGTGAGTACTTCCTGAATCAATCAACACTATTACCTTTTTCTTCTTGATTTGTCCTTCTATCTTGATGGTTTGAGGAGTGGTAATTACCGCCAATGCATTACAAGATATGGTCGGATTCAATGGTTCTTCATCTAGGCTTTGTTCCTGGAGTATATCCTATTCTTTTGACATTTCTTGCTCCTTTTCTTCTTCCTCTTCACAATCTATGTAGAATAACTTCTTCTTAGTACACTTATGACCTTTAGTGTATTTGCTATCACAACTGTAACAAAGCCCTCTTGCTCTATTTTCTTCCAATTGTAGTGGTGTCAACCTTATAGGTTGTAGAAGACTAGCGGCAACACCACTTCCGTCTTTATAGATGTGAGTGGTATGCTTCCTGGTTGCCATAGTTTTGCTTTCCATTTTTCTTGCTAACCTTAATGCCTTCTCTAATGAATCAGGTTCCCAAAGGCGAACATCATGTAGGATATTATCCTTTAAAGACCCTATGAACACATCAATCCTATGCTCCTCTAGAATATCTTTTACCCTTATGTTCAATTTTTGGAACTCCTCAATGTGCTCCATTATTGAACCTTTTTGTTTAGGACTTATCAATTGGCTAAAAAAAGTGTTGCTTTTTGTATCCTCATAATGTGCTATCAATTCTTCCGTAAAAATTGCCCAAGTGATAAATTGTTTACGAGAGCAAAGCCATTGATACCATACAAATTGATTTGGTTCCAAATATAAAGTTTCTATACGTACCTCTTGTGTGTTTTGCACATTATTGAGATCGAAAAATTGCTCCATCTATAATATCCATGTTGTGGGATCCTTGCCATCAAACTTCCTCATATTGATTTTTGGAATATTGTAGGTCTTCGATCCAACATTAGAGTCTATGGAATCATGATTAACATTTCTTCTTTTCTCATCATGAGTTTCCCTTACTACCCTTTCACCATTAGTGACCATTTCTTGTAGGAACTTATTCATATTTATCTTCAATTCTTCCATATTATCATCCATGCCATCCATTTTAGCGTCTATTCCATTCATCTTAGCTTCCATGCCATCCATCTTAGCTTCTACGCCTTTCTTTAAACAATCCATATTAGCTTCTACACCTTTATTTAAACCATCCATCTTACCTTCTACATCTTTCTTTAAACCGTCCATCTTAGATTCTGTTACTTTTTGTGCAAGTGACACTTGTTGCACTTGGTCTCATAATTTTGATATATCATGTTGCATTTCTTCCTCTTCTTCATGAGTCATGCTAGAGCTTTTATATTTCTTACTAGGTGTTTGCATTTTCTTTCCCTGGGGCATCAATTACTGATAATAATGCTTTACTATTCCGTTTGAATTCCTTCAAACTAATTTTTGAAACCAAGCTTATGCAAAATTTAAGAAAAAACTACACACACTTTTTCACTTTGTAGGAGCTTGCTATTGAATCTGATGTATCTTTGTAATTTCAGATCATCTAGTTCTGAAATTGGGATCTATAGTAGCCCTCTGCGTCCTCTTTCCAATGCCACTAGTCTGATGCAAATTAGATTCTTCAAGGAAGAGTTATGCACAATCTCCCAAGATGACCTAATTATAGACCTTTACAGAAAAGCGAAGTTGTATGAAGTGCCACGTGTCACTGTTTCAACCTTTGGCTCTGAAAAATATATACAAGAAACTACAATATGTGGTCTTTGTACCTTCTTACAAAATTTCAATCCGATGCACAGAGAGAAAGTTATGACAATTTTCCCCAGGTCACCTGTTTGGAATGTAATTTAGGAGTTTGCAAAAAGACCAACTTCCTTAGATCATATCTCAGCAAATATGATGCAAAAAGCTCTGAAATTCAGACCTAAGGTTCGATGCGATTTCGTCTCAAATGGGTTTTTTTTCACTTCTGAAACGTCACAGAAAAATGTTATAGAGAAAATACCATGATGACCTATTTGGAGCAGCAAAACCCTAGAATACAAAGCTCTGATACCAAATGTTATAAAACCAGCTCACAAAAAGTTAGAAAAGATAGTTGAACGCCTTAGAAATAAGCCTCTTCAAGGGGGAAACCTCCTTTAAATTACACAAATGAACAATTCTTGGATGATTGAAATGAAAAAACCTCCTTTACATATATAGGAGTCTAAGGGGTCACAATATAACCAAGCCGACCTAACAATAATAATATAAAGGCACAAAAATAACAATAGAGGGATTTTATGGGGAACAATAATAACAATATGGGGACAATAAGGGCACAACAATATTAATAAGGGATACAACTACAATATTAATGGGGGCATCACTAGTATCGTAGGGACCTAATAGAAGCAAATGCTACATCGAAAGGACTGATGAAAAACTTGGCAAGATTGAAACTAGAGCAGATGAAGGCATTCTCCTTCGTTACTCTTCCTGAAGTAAAAGATATAAGTGTTATAATAAAAGAGTTGGGAAAATGATTGAAAGTATTGATGCTGTGGTTGATGAAGTAGGGAAAAATCCAAAGCAGGTGAAAACCGAAGAGTGTGAAGAATATGAGGATTATCATTCCACATCAAATCAAACTAATTCTGAAGAAGAAGAAACCAATGAAGCACCAAAAGAATAGATAACGGCAGAAGAAAAGACACCACCCAGGTATGTTCAGAAAAATCATGTAGAGACTCAAATTTTGGGGCAGAAAGAGGCAGGTGTGCAGACAAGAAGAACTATTACAGAAGCTTCAAGCCTCCATCAAACCTCAAAATGTAAACAAAGCATGCAAAGATGAATGTTGGGTCAAGGCCATGAATGAAGAACTTGAGCAAATTGAAAAGAATAATTCTTGGCAATTAGTTCCTAGACCTCATGATAATAATATCAAAGGAACCAAATGGATATTTAAAAACAAGCTGAATGAAAATGGTGAAGTTATTCGAAACAAGGCAAGACTTGTTTGTAAAGGATATGCTCAACAAGAAGGTATAGATTTTGAAGAAACATTTGCACCTGTTGCTAGACTTGAAGCCATAAGAATGTTCCTTTCTCTTTCTAGCTTTCAGAAATTCAAAGTATACCAAATGGATGTAAAATTTGCCTTTCTTAATGGAGACTTAGAAGAAGAAGTATTTATTGAGAAACCAGATGGATTCATCCTTAGAAATAATCCAAAACTTGTATGCTGACACAAAAAGGCTCTCTATGGTCTAAAACAAGCTCCAAGGGCCTGGTATTACCATCTTGAAAAATACCTCCATCAACAAGGTTTTTCAGAAGGATCAACTGATAGCAATCTATATACAAATATTGATAATGATAAATTGCTAATACTTGTAGTATATGTTGATGATATCATTTTTGGTAGCAATGAAGAAGCCATGAGTCAAAACTTTGCTTTGGTAATGCAGAAAGAATTTGAAATGTCCCTACTTGGTGAGCTCACATATTTTCTTGGCCTACATGTTCAACAAAATAAAGATGGTATTTTTCTATCACAAACCAAGTGTCTCAAGAAAATCTTGAAAATATATGGCATGGAAGATTCCAAACCAGTATGTACCCCTATGGTAATAAGATGTAGTCTCAGCTCAAATGATGAATCAACAATAGTACGTCAACCAACCTACAAATCCATGATTGGCAGTTTTCTTTATTTAACAGGTACTCGACCAGACATCATGCATGCAGTGGGAATAGTTGGAAGATTCCAAGCAAATCCAAAGGAATCACACCTTCAAGCAGTCAAAAGGATCTTCAAATATCTTCAAGGAACTCATAATTTTGGTTTATGGTATCCTAGGGATAAATATCATACACTTCATGCATATACAGATGCAGATTGGGCAGGAAGCATGGATGAGAGAAAAAAAACTAGTGGTGGTGCATTCTATATGGGTTCCAGATTAGTGTCCTGGTTCAGCAAGAAACAAAATTCAATTGCATTATCTACAACTAAAGAAGAATATGTGGTTGTTACATCTTGTTGCACACAACTCCTTTGGATGATTCAAACATTGCAAGACATTCAAATCACATGTACTCCACCCATGTCCATTCTATGTGATAATACAAGTGCAATCAGTATTTCAAAGAATCCAGTCATGCATTCCAAGATCAAGCACATACTCATCAAATATCATTTTCTATGTGAAAAAGTGCTTGAAAAAAAGATCAAATTGGAGTGTGTTCCCTCCAAAGAACAGGTTGCTGATATATTCAGCAAACCACTGCCCAGAGAGACATTTGAATATCTTAGCCAGAAGCGGGGAGTAGTTGATGCATCATCTTGCTGTTGAAACTTACCTATTTCAGAGAAAAGTGGTTGTACATGAGTTTCATGAAGTGTATCCATGTACATACGCCGGTTGTTGTGGATACAATCGTGTATATGTTGGTTTGAAGAAAAACAGTGGATGAAAGGGGTCTGATATGGGTCTGATAGTGATCATCTGGCACGGGTTTAGGGGGAGTCTATACTTATAGTAATGCATTGGTACAAATTCAGAGTTGTTTTTTATTCAGGTGGAACAAGTTCAGGGGGAGATCATGGTTGCTAGTCTAGATGGTGATTGACACATGCTACTGATGATAGATGCTGATAACTATCATAGTTTTGTTTTAGATATTTGGTCTCTATCTCATGTATATATTTTATTGTCAAGGTCATGAAATGACCTATTCATGACCTATTTTGATTCCCCACTATGCATGGGATGGATGATGTAATGTTCTTGTTCTGACATGTATAAACATTTGGTACATACCCACTTGGTTGGGTGGATGAGTCAAAATTGGTATATCCCCACTTGGTTGGGAGATGGATGTATGTATGAGTCATTAGTGATAGGAAGGTCATTTATGATGTTTGTATAGAGTCATATTTTTGCAGACCTCTCTTATATTCAGGGGGAGCATGGACACCACACTTCAACATATCAGAGAATTCTGCATGTACTCAGAGGAGCATAATCCTTTGCCCTTGATGAAAAAGGGGGAGAGTGACTTGGGGTTGCCATCAAGTCCAAAGGGGGATATTGCTGGCATTATGATACAGATTTGGCAATATGAAATAGGTGTTGTCCTTGATGGAAACTCACAGAGATGATATGTTAGGGTCCCACCCTAACCCCCTTATTCATGTCATGGGATCACGTCATAGTCAAGAGTCAATAAATCCCATATTAATATTGTAAGTGGTTAACCCCCAATTAATGAAGGGACCATAGTTAGTTACAAATGGGCAGTAGTATTAAATAAAGGGTAAATGGGCGGTAGTATTAGATAGATGGTATTAATAAAACCCACGGTATTGACCCGTGGTATTGCATGTATGAGTCAAATATAAAGGATAGAGACTCCCTGCGAGGAGGCATCGTGTCTTGTTTTGTAATCGAGCTCTGCTCTATTGGAGGTTGCCCCCTCGAAGAGGCCTGTGAACATTTCTCTCTGAGTAATAAAATCATTGCTATTCTGTGTTTTGGGTATATTTTCTTCGAATATTCTGTGTTCTGGGTATTTTTTCTCGCATATTCTCTGTTCGGTATTACTTTGCAGGTTAAGAAGCATAACAAGTGGTATCAGAGAACTGTCCAGGGCTCGGTGGGATCTCCAAATTTTAGCAAAAAAAAAATTTGGCTAGAGACGTGTTCCGGCGTCTTTAAACCACGGGATCTGTCATTAAGCGCATAAACCTGCGGATTTGGGGAGGCATGCACGCAGGAAATACAAGAGGTGGTCACGTCTGTTGGACTCCCTTGTAACCCCTGTGGGTACCCCTTCGAGTAGTAGCGCATTAGACAGAACCGCGCACGGACTGTCTTCCACGTACCCTCTCGGTATATAGGAAGCCCCATAGCTACCTTGAAGCCTCGCCATAGATAAACCTTCGGCCGTCTTGTGGCTACAGTACACCGAGAACAGCACTCGGAGAGATTACTCACCCGTACGATAAGGTAGTCGGGTTGTACGGCTAAGGGTACGGTCAATCCTCCTTAGTTAGAGCCCTAAAACATTTGGGCCGAGTACTACTGTCAGCCCCTTATGTATATTGCGATCTGTAGCACCTGACACTCCTCAAGACCATAGTTCCCTTTCTATCGGGGGATCACACATCATCTATTCCAGATCAGCGAGTGCAGCAGTAGTAGACATCAGTCCCGCAACTCTATCAGATCAGCAGCAGCAGAGATCCACAATTCAGATCTCTCAGATCCACCAGATCGGAGTAGTTGTGAAGGGTTCCTATGCCTGGCTATAATTTTCGCAGGACTTTTGGCGGCATTGACATTTTGAGGATTTGGCGACTGCAATATTGATCAAGAAGGAGTAGCCTGAGATCTTCCGAAGCACTTATTTGTGATCTAGCCCATCAGCATCAGGACAATGAGCTGAGCACGGTGGTACCATTCAATTTCTTCACAAAAAAAATTTGCGGTCCCAATTTTTCAGCAAGTTGGTGTATGGTAGAAACTAGAGCTCAAGCAATGGCCAATGAAAGACTAGACAAACTTGAAACAGATATGAACGAGCTCAACAATAAGCTTGACAAACTATCTCGCATGGTACAGCAAGCCTTCGTTAAGGGCAAGAAGCCAGCTCTCGAGGACCACTATAATGATCATGAGGGTGAGTTTAGCCACTCTCCTCATGCATGGCGCACCCATCCACCACCCAACAGAAATATCCCACTCAGTCAGCGACCTCCCAAGTTGGATATGCAAAGATTTGGCGGTTCCAACCCGTCCGCATGGCTAGCACAAATGGAGCAGTATTTCGAATTAAATCGTCTCGAAGAAGATTGGACTAAGATTAGAGTGGCGACCATGTACTTGGACAGTCAATGATGGCAATGGGCATTATGGCATCAGTGTCGCAATGCACCTTTTTCGAGTTGGGTCCAATTTACCAAAGCTCTTTGAGATCGCTTTGAACAGGGAGACTCCTTTTTGGGCAGTCTCACTAAGCTCCGACAGACGGGTACAGTGGATGAATATATCACCGCTTTTGAAGCCTTAGCCTTCCGCACTCAGCATCTCTCCGATGAGTTCTACACGGAATGTTTTATCAGTTGTCTTAAAGAAGCCATCAAAGCTCAAGTTCTACTCCACCACCCTCCCACATGGTCGGAAGCTTGCCAGGTAGCCCGTAAGGTGGAACGTGCCATAACAGCCCAATACAGCCGCCCCAATTTCTCCACTAAAGGTCGTCCCCCACAAGCTCATACCACGACACAGACACTTAAGGTCCAAAAGGTATCACCTCAGGAAATGGCTGAGAGAAGGAAGCAAGGACTATGTTACTATTGTGATGAAAAATATTCCCCTGGCCATAAATGTAAGGAGCCAAGTTTTTTCAAATTGATGCCACTGACTACAGCTCCACTGAGGAAGATCCACCTCTTGAGGAACAGGAGGCGATAGAAGAAGACAACCAAAAGGAGATTGTATCTGACGACCCAGTTATTTCGCTCAATGCGTTGGCAGGAATATCTTCCCCTCAAACTCTCAAAATCAGGGGTTTTCTTAAACATCGCCCAATAATAGTCTTGATTGATAGTGGAAGTACCCATAATTTCATCCATCAAAAAATCGCAGAAGCAGCACATTGTTTTGTACGGGCAGTCTCTAACTTCCAGGTCCAAATTGCAGATGGGGGCACAACGAAATGTGAAGTCCGTTGTGAAAATTTGAAACTTCAAATGGGGGATTATCAGTTGAAAACCCACATGTTTGCCATACACATGGGGGGATGCGACATTGTCCTAGGTGTTGAATGGCTCCGCACCCTTGGGCCAATCACAATGGATTTCCA
>APFE031561194.1:0-27109 GCA_000404065.3 Pinus taeda | reverse complement strand
ATGTTTGCAATATTGCACATATGCACAGATCAAAATGAAATTATAAAATGGGCATTACAATTTAAATTAGCACAGAAAATCTGGAGAAACAAAAAAGACGGGATAGAATATGGACGGAAGAAAGACTTGGCAGAGTAATTAAAACAGATGAACCTCACCAAATCAAGAATTGTATTCAGCTTATTACTTATGTCTCCAAATTCCCTTGTAACATTTGGTGCTGATCATGAAAAATCAAGCATAAACAACAAACACGATGAGAGATCTTGCTGTAACCTTTAGATGAACTTATAGATTGACAGCCTAATCAGACTTCCAAATAGTATCTGCATAAAATGTTTTGACAGAACATGACATGTCTAAAGTTCTTGCCTGTATCAGAAGTTATTACTATCATAGAACTTCCGCAGAAAATCTGAACCTCCACTGCTGACAGCACCTACCTTTGATGGTATTAACCCTTCTTCACCAATAACGTATTGGCCTAATATGTGATGCCGCTGCTTTGAATGATCAAGACAGTTCCGTAGTTCTTCATCCCCTTTGATAATAAGCATGTCAATAACCTGTTTTAACACTAAAGAATTCAGTGCCATAATATATTTCCACAGCATTCCAGTTATGAGAATATCTTCAAAAGCTCAAACAGAGGGAATGTATAATCGCTATGAAAGAAAACTCAACTTCAATGTATCAGTTACCACATCCTGAATGGTAAATGGATCATAATAGTTCAAAGCACATATAGATGTGATTCAATCACGTCCCATACAATAAGCAAACCCTTATTATTATGGGAAGAATACACATGATGAGATAGCTAATATATTACTATATTTACTTCTCCAGACCTAGATGCAATGTGAACCAACATTTTTCCATACTGAGTTACATGATAAAATCTTTTACATGCTGTCCCACAATTTATTTGCAAACATCCATAATGGAAGACAATGGGTACTCTAATCACGTATCCATTGTATTTGAGCTGAAAAATGGCAAAGTAACAGAAGGGGAGCAAACAGAGGCGAGGCTGATTTATCATATCGTATCAGGAATCAGCCACCTAACAACAACACTGGGACCAAAAACATGCAATGTTAAGCAGTGTTGTTTCCCTTCACTAACTAAATCTGCCCATAGTGCTCCATGCAGTAATGCAAGAAACAAAGAAAGTCCTAGAGGAATCAAAATATGTGAAAGCTGGGTTGCAAGAAACACACGTCAACAAGAATAGCAATTGAAACAGCATAAAGTTCTAAAACTCAGTAGAGCAATCAAATAACCTGATAACTCCAAGCATAATCACAAAGAAACCGAAATTCATTAAACGTTGCCAATTAAAGTCAAATATTTGAATTTCTAACCAAATTATATCTAAATGGGAAATGATAGCAATTTCATAAGCATGCTGCTATTTTATATGCACTGATAAAAGGACAAAAACACAAGCAAAACAGGTCATAGATGTTATATTACAATTTTCACCAATGTCCTTAGCAAAGAAAGGGAAACAAGATAATGCAAAATAAGGAATTTGTAATGTAAAAAGGGAATTTTGCCCTAAAACTTCTTCAGTATCTAGGGTTTTAAATAAAATTTCTTCCTTACTTAAGCAATTCAATTCAACACATATAATTGTTTGTGAACTTTATTTATCTTCTTGTGTTTTCTTTATTAGTTTTTTTTCATCAAACAATTATCAAAAACAAAATAGTAAAGGCAGATGACACAAAAGTTAGGCTCCAAGGGAAAAACCCAGAAATTCTCTTCTCTTCTTATAGAATATACTTCAAATGAGACAATCAAGACACAAACCCTGGACCAAGTCCTCCTCCAAGTACCAAGTCAGCCCTTCAAGAAACCCTTCCAATAAGATTAGAACAACAAGGCTCAATCCTGCATCAATCAGCTTCTAGCTGCAACTTTGATCCCTAGCTTTGACCCTACAACTTCGATATTGTAGTTGTTGCAGAAACCCTAAGACATTTCTTCAAGAAATATTCCTTTAAGCAAGATAATCTTTCCCAAGAATAACGAAGTCAAAACAAGGTACAAGGGAATTTTGCCCTAAAACTTCTTCAGTATCTAGGGTTTTAAATAAAATTTCTTCCTTACTTAAGCAATTCAATTCAACACATATAACATATTTTTTCAAAAAACAAATCAACTTCAATTATGAAATAACTCAGCAATGCAACTGTTGGAAAATGCAATATGGCAGCTATTAATTCCAATTTTCCTTCACTTTAATAATTGTTTGTGAACTTTATTTATCTTCTTGTGTTTTCTTTATTAGTTTTTCTTCATCAAACAATTATCAAAAACAAAATAGTAAAGCCAGATGACACAAAAGTTAGGCTCCAAGGGAAAAACCCAGAAAATCTCTTCTCTTCTTATAGAATATACTTCAAATGAGACAATCAAGACACAAACCCTAGACCAAGTCCTCCTCCAAGTACCAAGTCAGCCCTTCAAGAAACCCTTCCAATAAGATCAGAACAACAAGGCTCAATCCTGCATCAATCAGCTTCTAGCTGCAACTTCGATCCCTAGCTTTGACCCTACAACTTCGATATTGTAGTTGTTGCAGAAACCCTAAGACATTTCTTCAAGAAATATTCCTTTAAGCAAGATAATCTTTCCCAAGAATAACGAAGTCAAAACAAGGTACTTTGATCTTCCAACAACTTGATCTCCTACAATTTGGACTTGCAATTTCAGCCTCCCTGGAAGCTAAAAAAATCCTAGATTTCACACTTGAGAGAGATAGAGCCCAAAAACAATCTTTTCTCCTTCTTCGTAGATTCTCCTTGTCTTCTAAACCTTCGCTCTCCCTTTCTTGCCTTTCCCAACTTCAAATCGAACTTTTTCTTGAGAGATCGAACTTTGTGTGTGAATCTACCAAATGAGGTCGAAGTTGCTTGTATTTATACTATATAGCCTTTCCAAGGGGTCGAATTCCCTCCTTTAGGCCGACTTGAAGCTGCCAGGGCCGACTTGTACTTTAGAGGTTTCCAAGACCTTCTAGACTCAAAATAAATTCTTTTTACAAGTTACATCTTGCCCGAGAGGGTCTTATAAACATGATGTTGACTCTCTTGACTCATGACAATAAATCCTATGACCTAACAAACCCTAAAAGCATGAAGAATTTGCTTTTACCTAGAAAACCATCAATAAGAAGCATGAACCCATGCTTTAAAATTTCTTCTTTTGTTTGTTACATAAGAATCACAACTGACTTCCCCTTTGGACTCAGAATAATATCCCAGACATCATTCTTCGTGATGGAGTTGTGCTCCTCCACCATGGCATCTCTCACACCTACTAGCTAGCTACTTCCTTAAAGTTGGAAGGCTCTAAGTTTATGATGTTGGCATCAAAGCCATGTACATTGTAAACTTTCATAGAGGTCTGCTCCCCCTAAAAGTGGTCTTGGGAGGCTCAAGATGCTCCTGAGCATCATCAAGGTTTTCTCCACCCATTTAGGCCTCCTAATTGATGTCTAAGAAGCTAACTACTACTCCTGCACTTAAGGTTGGCTATCTCTACTACTATAAGTCTCTGCTCTCAGCTCCTCCTTTTATTCCTCCTACTGACACCCCTATGCAACTATTGGTAGGTCCTAAGATTTCCTAGATGCCAAGTCCTCCTCAAACTTGACATCTTGACTTAACACTATCTTCTGTTAATTTGTCAGGAAGACTCTATAAGCCTTTGAATCCTCATTGTATCCCACCAAAATGCCCCTCTGACCTGAGGGCTGCAACTTTGTCCTCTTTTCCATAGGTATGTGGATGTAAACTGGACAATCAAATATCCTGAGATGTCCTATCTAAGGCTTCTTGCCTGTGGATGCTTCCTCCTATTTCTTATCCTCCAAAATCCGATGTGGGCTCCTGTTTTGTAAATACACAGTTGTGTTGCATGACTCGACCCACAAAAACATTGGCAAACTCTAATCCTGGATCATGGCCTTCACCACACTACTGATAGATCAATTCTTGCTCTCTGCAATCCCATTCTGTCGCAAGTTGTAGGCCATTGTCTTCTCCCTCTTGATCCCTGTCTCCTTGCAGAAATTTGTGAACTCATTAGAGGTTTATTCACCCCCATTATCTATCCTCAACACCTTGATATTCCTTCCTATCATGTTCACCTGAGCTTTGAAAGCTTTGAAATGATTGAAGACCTCACCCTTGGTCTTCATGAAGTAGATCCAGGTCTTCCTGAAGTCATCAATGAAGGTCACATAGTAAGATTCACCCTTTATTGAAGATATTAACATAGGCCTTGTTAAATCAGAATGGATGAAATCCAAAATGCCTTTGGATCGAGCCTCACTACTAGGGAAAGATGCCTCGACATTCATGCCAAGTGCACACCCTTTGCACACCCCCTATTGGTCAAGGCTGAAGTTTGGAAGCCCAGTGACCATCTGTCTCAGTAATGGTAGAGCTCTATCATGGAGATGTCCCATCCTTTTATGCCAAAGCTCGCACGTGCTCTCACTGGTGTGCAAGAGTGCTTGAGCAGGATGACCCTAAAGTCTATACAGGTTCCCCTCCCTAACTCAAATCTTCACTGTAGTCTCTGGACTGGTTCCCTCTTGGTAGATGAACACTTTCCCCCTCTGGAAGGTAACCTCATAACCTTTGGCCTCCATGACTGAGATGAACAATAAGTTCTTCTTTAGGCCAAGTACATGGACTACTTCCTGCACATCAAAGGATCATCCTGACTCAAGCTAGAATTGAATAATTCCCTGTCCCTTCAGGGCAAACTTGGAATCATCACCAAGCTCAATATGGATCCCTGAGTCATCCTTTGCAAAACCAATGAATAGCTCTCTAGCCTCTACCATGTGGCAAGAGGCACCATTGTCCAAGCAATGTCACATGGTTCGGGTTCGGCATTAATTAGGTTCGGTTTGATTTTGAATTTTATGATGAGTTTCGCCATTAGGTTCGTGTATATATATATATATATATTGTTGGAATTTCTAAGTCTAACACATTGGAAACCCTTCATGCACTTTACTAATTTATTCCTATCTACTTGTTCTTTTAACTAACAAGTTATTTACCATGTAAATACTAGAAATAAAAACAAGTACATGCTCAACACATTACATATCATCAACTGAAGGAAATAGAAACAAGCACACAAGTGACACCGTTGTTTTTGGACTAATGTCCTCGAAAAAACCCAATGCAGGAAAACCAGTGCAACTATTTGAGGGTTTGATTTATTAAGCAGTTCAAAATACAATATGGGTGCCAAATCTGGCTCACCCAACAGAGAAAAATCTCGGCAATAGTACCTCTCTACTTGAAAGCAGATATTCCTGCTGAAACCCCAGATAAACACTCTGGCAGCTCCACAACTCCAATCTACCCCACGAAACCCCAGCGTCAGCCTCTAAGGACTACATCAACCTCTAAAGGCACTGCGTCGGCCCTCTAGCCCTCTGTGTCACCCACGCTGGCCCTCTGAGGCACTGCACAGCTCCTGGCTGCCTCTGTGTGAGCCCTGGCTGGCTCTGCGTGAACCCTTGGCTACTTTTGCGTCCCTCTCTCCAGCTACTACGTTGATCCTCCCGGTGCTATCTCTGCCTCTCTGCTTTTGTATTCACTACCCCTCAGCTGCAACTCAGATCACTCTCTCAACTTTTTGAGCAAATCCAACCCCAGAAAGTCGAAATCTTGATCTCTTGGTGTGTTCTCCAAGTGACCCTCAAGGCTCCTCTTATACTTTTCTCGTTGACAAATCAATGGTCGAGATTAAGTCCCTACTCAACGGCTAAGATTAGTTCTGGCTTGATCCATGTCTTTTGGACCATTCTAACACAATTTTATATTAATTCACATTAATATTTTAATTTCCCCAAGTTTAGACTTAGGGACTCCATTAAAAATATTAATTATTTTAATATCTCCCAAACTATTAAGAATCTGCCCAAACCCTTTCTAGGTATTGGAGATCTCATGTGTTTTAGCCTCTCTGCCAATTTTCGTGGCTAGAGCACATCCAATGCTACCCCAAATCAACATATATATATATATATAGCTAGAATATAATTCTTAGAGCTATACAGAGCTGCTCTGCAAGGGATTGACATTGATCCATGGCTTCAACTGATCCTGCTACAGATTTTGTCCCAACTGAGCCCGTGGCGAATGAAGATGCTAATGTCGCTGGAGAAAAGCCCGTGAAGGCGTCGAAGGAGAAAAAGGTGAAATCCCCAATGGAAAAGAAGCTGACGGCTGACAAGGGTTTGAAACCCCCACCTGCACAACCCCCTTATTTACAGAGGATCTTTGAAGCCATAGCGTCTTTGAAGGAGCGCAGTGGTTCGAGCCCTTATGCGATAGTGAAGTTCATGCACGAGAAGTATAAATCTGAGGTCTGCTTCGGAAGTTGACAAATACCAGCAAGCTAACCAAAGTGAAAGGCTCTTATAAGCTTTCCGAGAAGAAAAGAAAAGAAGCACGACGCACCCAAGCCTAAGACAGAAAAGAAACCTGCAGCCAAGGCTCTCGCAATGGCCCCTTCCAAGGCCTCTGAGCCTGAGGCACCGAAAATGGTTGAGCCTGCAACTCCAAAGGCAGCGACTCCCAAAGCCAAGAAACCAGTTGTAGTCGCTAAGCCTGCTACTCCGAAAAGGTCTTCTACAAGATCAGTTGCCAAGCTCGCTGCTCCCAAGGCCATGAAGAAGCCTTCACCCAAGATAGCCGACAAGGATGCAAGGAAAGCCAAGAAGGAGACTGGCTACCGCGAACATGGGCAACATATTCCTGAAGGAGTCCACAAAGACCTCAATGCAATGTGGCGCGCCTAACGTTGCTTGACCTAGCCACCTCCAGACGGAATCAGAACCCTCACCACTGGTAAATTCTCTTCGATTTCAAATTCTTATTAAAACCCCTTCAGGGATGTCAATTTTAGTTTGGGTTCATGCAACAGACTGTGTGTTGCATTTGAAGAATTTTATCTCCCATCATATTGGATATCTTACTGGATTATAATATCTGATTTTTGGGGGCACAACATTCCAGGATCCTAAACCCCTCACAGACTACCATATTTTACATGTGTCTACTATAATACTCAATCTGAGGCTGAGGGGTGGCATAGCAGACTACAACAGAACAAATTATACAGGAGGAGGCATTGGGAGCAGTTCAACAAAAAATACAAGAACACATTAGAAGCACAAAAATGTAGGATATTCTTTCAAGAATATCCTCCAAAGGAAAAATACACCTTTAGCGACAACAAAGCAAGCTAGAACTGAACCCAGTCCATACATTATGGAGCAATTGAATCATATCTCAGAATTAAACATAGATATACCAAAAACAGATGAGCATTGTGATACTTTTGAAAAACAAGCTATTATATGTCGATTCAACTATTACTGGCCAAACCCACTGAGCTCTTTCATTGGATTTTCGCAAACTTGACTACTCACTCTGATATTCACCTCTGTTCCAAGGGGTTATTCATTGTGAATTTCCCTATAACAGAGGCTAGAGACATTATTTTAAGGGAAGGACCATGGTTTTTGGGATCCACGAGTCTCTTCATCACACCGTGGTTTCCGAAATTTGATGTAAATACTATGGTTGTTTCCAGGATCCCAGTATGGGTTCGTTTTCACAATCTCCCATTACATCTTTGGAACCAGCAAGTCCTTGCAGGCATAGGCAACACCATCGGGCGATACATTAAAACAGACACACAAAGACTAGAGGAAAGAATTTTCACATTCGCACGAATCTGTGTGGAAGTAGATCTCAACAAAGGTTTGCCAAACCGCATACAACTGAAGCAGAAATAGAGGTGTTGGACACAAATACTAGATTATGAAAATACAACATTTAGATGCAGAATATGCCGGCAAACAGGACACCTACAAAATACGTGCCCTGAAACCAAAAAAGATACCCGAAGAAAGAAGAAAACAGGGAAACAGACCAAGGGATGGCATATTTTCCCCACCAGTCTCTGATGAGGAGGAGGAAGTTGAGGTGGAACATCCCATACCCAACGAGGACAATCAAATGAACAAAGAACCAAAAATACAGGAATTAAATCCACAGTTTCCAATGGACTCACAACCGGCAAAGATACTAGATACAATGGATACCAATGGATCCAAAAGACATACATCAGACAACTCTGATTCTGATAAAGATAACCCTCAACCTATGGCTAAGACTTCGCTTGCACTTGTATCTTCAATGCCAACTCAAGGGGAGTGGCGCAAGGTTCGGAAGAAAAAAGGGAGAAAAGCATGTTTTTTCTCCCCATTTATACGTTATGTTTTGCTTTCTTTGAACTTCTGATTAGCAGTCATTGACTGGCCAATCCCCAACAAAAAAGACATACAGTTCCTTTTTTTATCTAACTTATTATAGCCACTACCACACTTGAACAAATATTGTGGCACCACAGATAAAGAGCTATGAACAGACCTCGTGAAATGCGTCACAGCATTTCTAACAACACGTAATTTTGTTTTCATTAATAAAATTACGAAAAATTCTTTTGGGAAAAAAATAAATAAATATATATATATATATATCAATGTGGAAAAAGTCGAAGTCGGGATTAAATCGGCAAGGGTCCAAAAGTTGAAAAAGTCGTTAAAGTCGGGAGTTTTTCGAAAAAGTCGGCAAAAAGTCGGCAAAATTAAAAAAAATACAAAAATATTCATTTTTGAAAAAATCCGGATTTTTCAATAAAATCCCGATTTTTTCAAACAAAAAAAAAATCATTAAAAAAATACCACGATTTTTCGGAAAAAGTCCCAATTTAATCCCGACTTTTTCGACTGGGAAAAAATCGGGAAAAAGTCGGCCGATTTAATCGGCCAACCAAAAAAATCAAAAAATCGGGATTTAATCCCGATCTTTTCCCGACTTTTTCCACACTGATCTATCACATAGAAACATAAATAATATATACAACTCAATTTCTCCGCAACACATGATCAAATAATTCAAAAAACTTATCTGTATTTTTTAAATATAATAGGAATAACCATATTACTCCCAACCAATGAATTTCTTACTTCAAGGATTTCCCCTTGAGTGTCAGGCTCTTTTCTATTAGGAAACAAATTAGTAACTTTCACGGATTTTCCTCCTCAAGCCCTAGCAACGTCCTATTATATCTAGTTTGAAAGGTTTATCTATGTAGGTCTAGTGTTTATATCCCACCGAAACCTTGACTTTATTTCTAGATTTCCTTTCTCTCCCGCAATCTTGTTTTCTAAATCATATTCCATTCATGATATTTCTCTCCAGTCATGATCATTCTTGTGGTGTGGACCTCATTCCCTAGAAGATGGAGTATTTTATGCCCACTGCCATTTCTTGGACTACAACTGATTTTTAAATGTTTCCTAACAATTGGGGCTTAACTGCTCCCGCGGTGTATCCTCTTGTATTTTCAAAATAAAACAAAAAAGTGAAATAATACTTTATTCATAACAATATATTAAGATTTACATCTACCAAAAAAATTTAGTCTTGTCTCCCAAAGCCAATACTTCCACAATATTTACAAGTAAATATAAATAATAATTGACAATGTTTGTCAGGACCACATTAGCCAAAAGATACGTGTAAAAAACATTTGTTGATGAAATTCCAAAATGTAATATCCCTTTTTTGGAAATGTAGTAAATAACATAGACGGGTTTGAAACAAAAAATGGTAACTAATAAATAGCCAAAATAACACAACCAACAAATCAAATACACAACATACTCTAGCAATCACTAATCCATTTTATTAATCATCAATATAAGTACATAAAATGAGATGGTACAATAGAACCTAAGCTTGCTCAACGAGTAAAGAAAAAACCAAAAATATGACCCAAATGAAGTAGGGCCTAGAATGAAAATGTGCATTGTCCTATGGATAATTAACTGCAAACTAGTTGAATAAGAGGATGACCTCGTCTATAAAATGCCTATATCACCCTCGAAACACACCCACCAAATCATCCCCAAAAACCCTGAAAAAACCCAACAAGGGTTTGGCTTCAATACAGAAGATGGGAAAACACACCAAAGAAATGTTTATATGGCCCTCTATAAGAAATGTTCCTTCGACAATGCCTTCAATCCCACTACTGGAAATTCCCCCAAATATCCTACCTAAAATATTTTGTAGCAAACCCCCAAGTCCTGCTCCAAATATAGAATTCGATATAACTCATCAAAGGTGTATGCAAGCCCTCCCAAAGAGAATACACATCGAAAATATGTAGAACTTGTCCCCCACAAACTCCCCTATTCTTCACCTGCAATAACCTCCAAAATTGTTCCTCTAAAGCGTAGGAATAAGTCCTTCGACTCTCGCTGCCAAAATTACTAAAGCGACCCAACTGACAATTCAATTCACACTGCCCCTACCCCCAGGGGATGCACACTATTGATTCATAATACAAAATATGATACTCTGTCGAAGCCCTGAAATAGAAATCCCAAATTTCCAGCTAGGGAGACACTTGAATTTCTCTGAAACTAGCTTGGAATCTCGAATGAGACTCCTTGTACTCAACAAAACTCTGGACCTTGTTCTAAACAACTCCAAGATATGTTAATTTCTAAAATGTGATGGTCAAAAGATAATCTAAAGTGCTCCCCCCTTGCCTTTAAATGAGCTTGGCCTCATATGCTCTCCTTGGTGGCTCCCATTTTGCCTCCAACTCACACTTCCTCTATAATGGTGCACATTACCTCCTTGGTGGCCCCCACTTTACCTCCAAATCACACTCCCTCTCTAATAATGTGCATTGCCTCCTTGGTGGCCCCCACTTTTCTTCCCAAAATTAAACTTCCCTATCTAGTGGTGCGCATGGCCTCCTTGTGGCCCATGCTAACATCCTCATATTGTAAATTAAAAATTGGGGACATTACATTCCTCCCTCCCTAAATTTACTTTCCCTCGTGCAATGCTTGAACAAGTGATCTCTCTATTTTCTAACCCAAAGTGCCTCTGCAAGCAATAATGGGGTCACAAATGTGCCATTAAGTCACCCTAGATCTGTGTGATAGCCTTTCGAAAAGGAATCCATCGATACTAGGATTCCAACTCTTCATGCTCGACGTGAAGCACCCCTTGCTCCACAAACAATCCAAAAATTTATGGGTGCAAGAGGACTCCCACATAATATCGACATGAAGAGTACCTCGATACTGCCAAACCCTTGTCAACCCCTTGGGAAATTGTCATGCTGAGAAATTGATCCTAGGATCCTCAAGAGTGAACTCCTTAAGGTACAAAACAAGTCTCATAGAATAGGTCCCTTGTCCCTTTGAGCCAATGACATCCATCTCCTTCTAGTCATAAGGCCATCCATGTGAAGTGTTATGCCATCCCAACATGCCCCTCGGAAGTGTTATACCTACTCCCAAAGGTAGGCCCACCGAGATATCTGGGTGTCCTTTCTAGGTGGGAATACACTCTCCCCAATAGGTGACTCAACTGTTATTCCTTGTAGCTCTAAGGTCCCATACTAATCTCGAAGTGATACCACCATGTGGATGTTGCGTCGGTCTGGTCATAAATTCGACCCTCACATGGTCTTGCAAAGTCAACCACTCTTATAATCCTTTGTCAAAACACTAATAAGAGTTAAGTCAACTACGGGGAAATATATGTTGCCAAGGCATCCCGGTAAGAATCTACCAATCCATGTCCAGTCTCTGGGAAAAAAAATAGCAGGGAATGCCTTCCTCGATCCATAGTTATGATATTAACAATCCCTAACCATTCATCCCAAGGAAGATGTGGTCTTGTCTTTATCATTCCCATGGTCATACCGGAATAAGGTAGTCCACTAACCCAATGGTCCCTCGATCCCACATCCATATTTTAATCCCATCACTTCCAATTCCTACTGCTGACCACTACGTAGTGTAATGGCCAGTAGAAACCACATGTCTTAATCGTCCTACCATACTAGTCCAGTGCCCTAAGTCATCGACGAATCACTAGTGCGTGAACTGCTCTCCGTAAAACTGAAACCCAATGGAAGAATTGCATGATATCCCCCTATAGAAATCATCTCATACCTAAGGGTGGATGAACTGCCAAGTCAAGAGACGCCTATATCCTGATCAATTCACAAAAATAATTTTTGATGTTGACGTTGTAATTCTGTAGTCATAATTGTCTGCCTGTCATGCTCATAATAGGACTTCCTTGTTGAATTTCCACAACCCTCGTGTTTATGATAGAATCTTAAAATCACTGACGCTAGAAACCAAGAATCTCAACAAATCTACTTTTCACAGCGGAATATAAATCACATATGCACAAATATAGACAACTTTTTACAAAATATTGTACAACAACCCAATCTTCATTATATTAAACCAACTAAGTAATACAACAGTCTAGGGATCCCGTACCAAGGATAATGGCCCTCAAATATCCAATGGTACAAGAATACAAGATACAATGACAATCTCGTTGCTCTAGTGCACAATCACAACCTCTATGTTGTATCTCATAATGTCTATCCTTCGCTCCTAATCTCCTCTCTAGCTGCCCCTTAGTCCATCAAGAGGCAACACATAGAGACTCCAGAAGGGTTGACACCTATCACTGCTACAAATCACTTTTGTTACAATGAACATGAGCTAATGCAATCTTCTCCTCTAGATTGGCCAATACCTTGATCGCTAATCTGCCAATCTAGTAGCTTCTTTCGTCCGTCAAATAGCTACACATTAGGCTCAATCCTTCACCCAACACACAATTGTCAATGTTCTTCTTGTCACGCTTATCTAGGGCTATTTTGGACACTTTCTTATTACCCTCCACCGACCACTAAGTGCCCAATACAAATGTCACAACTCCACTATGAAATTTGCTCCTAGGAAAGGCTTCCAACCACCAAGTCAAGCCTTCCAATTGGCTCCCACAAGCTGCACAAATTGTCCAAACACTGGGAAAACTTTCCACCTAGCACAAATTCAACATAGATACAACTCGCACATTCCTCTTGACCACTGTAATACTCCTGCAATTTAAGATCACTGGTTAGGGCAATATAATAGTCCACACTTTCCCTTCTAATCCACCCAAACTCCCTTCTATTGTTGTCACTTCCTCTCTCCTTCAACCTAAGCTAGACTGATCCCCAAAACACGGTCTCAACCTCTTCTTATTATTGTCCAAACAGACGTGTGGCTACCTGAAAGTTACAGCCACCCTGCGGCTCCTTAAGGAAGAGATGAACCGGCCCTCAAGCCATGCTACATTACACTAGAACTCATCTAGGAACTACGACATGCTTGCTCCTCTACTCGTACCTTCATAGGAGATGAAAATAACCCAAAAGAATCATATTCTCCTCCATGTCTTGTCCTTAAGTGACTTTGACTGCTTCATAATCGTATCTCTGTGAATGTTTCACTCGTGGATGATTAAATAACCTCACACATGTGTCTAATTTATATTCTCACATTTGGCTCCAACAAATTTCTTAAGGAGGTCTTGCCTAGCTGTCATGAGGTCTCCAACTATTAGGCTGACCTTAACCAAGCCCACGATATATCTTCAAAAATTAATATCTAGTCTTCTACAACTTAGATTTTGATGATTTTCATTGTGTTGGATTCTCCTCATTGTCCTCTATCATCTCCATTCATCACATGTAGAAAATTCTCATGGTTTTTTCCCAAACATCGATGGATGAAAAATCCCAACCTTGGGTTCCAAGCCCCCAATCCCCTATTGTGGTGCTTTAAACTCCAAACCCCGAACCCTAGGGCTTGGAGTGCCTCCCAAGTTATCAAAAATCAACACTACCTCTTAGTGAGGGAGGTACTTCCAAGACTAGGAAGTAACTCATCATCATCATCATCACTACTTGCAACACGCACCCACTGCTGACGCTCACAACTGCAGCAATCCTAGGAGTATGAATTATGTCTCTCTCAGAAGTGTTGCTATCACTGGAAGCATCCCGCTTCTTCTTCTTCTCCTGAAAATTCTTCCACTCTCAATGATTCCTTCTTGGCCGTTTTAGGAGCACACTTGCTCCCCACTAACCATGTGCTCTTCTTGGGATGTAAAGTCTCCCTCTAAACTTGCCAACTCCCTCTAGAACTCGACTCTCCCTGAGTCTCTGAAACCTGTACTTTCTTCTCTAGAACTTGTACCTTCTCCTCTAAAGCCTGCACCTACACCTACTTCTTTGGAACCTACACCTAGTCCTCTTACTTCTTCTTCCCAGGATCCATAGGCTTGCTCGCTATCCTATATAGGCCATGCTCTCTAACTCCAAGCACAATACTTGTGGAGCTAGAGCCTTTGGGTCTAAGTCTTTCCTTCCCATCCTAGAATAAGACCTCAAACTCCTTCTCGACCATCGAGACAGACATCACGCCATATCTGATTCCTAGTACAAATAGTACATTGTGGAACCTCATCAACCCATCATGTCTCCATCCTGAATGGTACAACTCCCGATCCTCGAATCTCCTTCTAAGTCCCAATCAGCTAGAGTCTCAAAAACCTCTTGTGACCCTGTCATATGCTTTGATGCACCACTATCCACATAACATCCATACTCATTGATAACACCCTACAAGAAATACGAGATCATAGCAATGTCCTCCTCCTCCAACCTCCTGGTGAGAGCATTTATCTAAAAAAGGTGGCAACACCAGTGACCTACTTCCCTTTCTTCTTCCCATCATCTCCCGTCTTCTTCTTTATCGAACATCTCGATGAAAAATGACCCATCTCGCCACAATTAAAACATTTGACGTTACTCAAGTGCTTCTTCTGTTTACCCTTCATTTGTGTTGTGAGTTCCATGTCATCATCTTCCCTCTTCTTCAGATGAAGATCCTCGTCTCGCAACTCTTCTTGAATAAATTTGTCCCACAGACTTTTCTAGTCTAGCAACTTGTCCCTAGCAACGATCCCCTTGATGAATGGACTCCACTCTGGAGTAAACCCTTTCAAGGAAATCCTCACCATATCAGTATCTGAAATAGTCACATTGAGGGTAGCAAGTTCATCTTTGACACGAGACAACCTTGTCAAATACCAAGTCACTCCTTCACCCTGTAACATCTTGGTGGACTTCAACTTGTCCTCCAATACCAATACCTAGTTCTCATTCTTATTTTGGAAAAAAATTTGAAGAGCCATTCACATCTCATGAGTGGAGTTCTTCATGGACAAATGTGGTATTGGGGAGTCCTTCACACCATCTAGGATGATCAATCTCACCTTCATATCCAATTCTTCATACACTTCCAGATCCTTAGGGTCAGTCGATTTCTTGATGGATTTCTTGGCAAACTCTCAAATCTTGTTGACCTGTAAGACCAACTTTATCATTTTTGTTAGGCCCCTATACTACTAGTGTAACCCCTTATTGTTATTAGTACAACCCCTTTATTATATTGATGTACCCATGTAGTGCCCATATTGTTACTATTGTGCCCCATAGAAGCCCACTATTGTTATTATTGTGCCCTTACATTATTATTGTTATGTCGCCTCTGATTATATTATGACCCCTTAGACTCCTATATATAGAAAGGAGGTCTTTTCAATTGTATCATCCAAGAATTATTCATTTGTGTAACGTAAAGGAGGTTTCCCCCACGAAGAGGCTGAATTCTAAGGCGTTAAACTATCTTTTCTATCTCTTTGTGAGTTGATTTCATAACATTTGGTATCAGAGCTTTGGATTCTAGGGTTTCGCTGCTCCAAATAGGTCATCGTGGCATTTTCGCTATAACTTTTTTTCTGCGACGTTCCAGAAGCGAAAAAAAATCCATTTGAGACGAAATCGCACTGAACCTCGGGTCCGAATTTCAGAGCTTTTTGTGCTATATTTGCAGAGATATGATCTGAGGAAGTTGGTCTCTTTCTAGAATCCTGAATTACATTCCAAACAGGTGACCTTGGGAAAATCATCATAACTTTCTCTCTGAGCATCAGATTGAAATTTCGTAAGAAGGTACAGAAAGAGGACGGACTGTAGTTTCCTGTATATATTTTTCAGAGCCAAAGGTCGAAACAGTGACACGTGGCACGTCATACAATTTCGCTACTGAACTAGTCTATAATCAGGTCACTGTGGGAGGTTTGGCATAACTCTTCCTTGGAGAATCCAATTTGGATCAGACTCGTGGCATTGGAAAGAGGACACAGAGGGTTACTGCAGATCACAATTTCAGAACTTAAAGATCCGAAAGTACAGAGTTACAGTTGTTTCAAGATCGAGCTCCTAAAATCAAGAAAAAGCAAGATGAGGAAGTTTGATGGCAAGGATCCAGTAAATTGGATATTTCAGATGGAGCAATATTTTGATCTACATGGTGTACCACTGTTACAAAAGGTACGTATTGCATCTTCATATTTATAACCGAATCAATTTTTATGGTATAAAGGGCTTTGTTCTCGCAAACAACTTGTTACGTGGTCAATTTTCACGAAGGAAATGATAGCACATTATGAGGATACAAAGAGCAACACCACAACAATTGGAAAGAGTAAAAGAGATTTGTTACATAGTGGAAAGTAAAATTATTGCAACAAGGAAGTCTACCCCTTACAACTATAAAGATGGAAGTGTTGTGTCTCCTAGCCTTCCACAACCTACAAGGGTTACACCACAACAATTGGAAAGAAAAAAGAGAAAAAAAGCTCTGTTACAACTGTGATAGAAAATGCACTAAAGGTCATAAGTGTGCTGAGAAGAAATTATTTTAAATAGAGTATGAAGAGGAGGAAGAAAAGGATCAAGAAACATCAAAAGAAGAGGATATATGCCAGGACCCAACCCCAAAGAAAGAAGAAATGAATCATACCATATCTTGTAAAGCATGGCAAGAATTACCACTCCTCAAACTCTCAAGATAGAAAGACATATCAAGAAGAAAAAGGTGCAAGAAGTGAAAGATCACATCGAGAAAGAAGAAATGAATCCAACCATATCTTGTAATTCATTGGTCAGAATTACCACTCCTCAAACTATCAAGATAGAAGGACATATCAAGAAGAAAAATGTTCAAGAAGTGAAAGATCACATCGAGCATCAAGAAATGAATCCGACCATATCTTGTAAAGGATTGGAAGAAATTACCACTACTCAAACTCTAGAGATAGAAGGACATATCAAGAAGAAAAAGGTTCAAGCAGTGAAAGATCACATCAAGCATCAACAACAAGTTCTCCAACTTTTAAAGGATAACGCCACTTTAGTGCAAAATCAAACAAAACAACAGGTCGATCAACATTGTAGTGAAAAATGTTTTGATGTAGGTGATTGGGTATTTTTACTGCTACATCTCAAGCAAGCTATTTATGAGAAGGAAATGTTGGCAATACTACATGCAACTAAAAAATGGCAACCTCACCGAATGGGAAGACTATTCAAGGATGAGGATGTGGAAGCATTGTTTTGTGTTATTTCTATTATCCAACCAGATTGGATAAACAAAGCAAGGGATGAATGGAAGAAGGACGAAGAAGTATGGCCACTTATTCACAAGTTGCAAAAGATCCCAATTCAAACAATATTGCCAGAAATTTAAGAGGAAGGAAAAATCATATTGGAACCTAGAGCAGTGGCAGAAACAAGAACCCAACAGCTACGTACTCGATCAATTTCAGAGTATCTCATCAAGTGGAAGAACTTACCCGCTGAAGATTCCACATTGGAGAGCAAGAATTTTATACAGAAGTATCAAGAACTACTCAAGTGTTGAGGACAACGCTTTTTGAAGGAGGGGCATGTTAGGCCTCTATACTACTAGTGTAACCCCTTATTGTTATTAGTACAACCCACTTATTATATTGATGTACCCATGTAGTGCCCATATTGTTACTATTGTGCCCCATAGAAGCCCACTATTGTTATTATTGTGCCCTTACATTATTATTGTTATGTCGGCTCTAATTATGTTATGACCCTTAGACTCTTATATATAGAAAGGAGGTCTTTTCATTTGTATCATCAAAGAATTGTTCATTTATGTAATGTAAAGGAGGTTGCCACCTCGAAGAGGCTGTATTCTAAGGCGTTGATCTATCTTTTCTATCTTTTTGTGAGCTAGTTTCATAACATGATAAGCCTCTCATACTGGTGTTGTATGTTGATGACCTCTTCTTGACATGTGCAGACCCTCTCATTCACAAATGTGAGAGGGAGTTGTCTTCCAAATTTGAGATGAAGGACCTAGGACTGATGCATTTTTTCCTAGGGCTGGAGGTCTACTAGAAGCCAAGAGAAATTTTCCTATCTCAAGGAACATATGTGGTGAAGATTTTGGAGACATTTGGTATGGTGGACTGCAAGCCCGTGACTACCTCGATGGAGCTTAACTTCAAGAAGTTAGGCGGTAGTGTTCCCAGACCTGCTTTGGGAAATGCTATTGAGTTTTGTCAACTCATGGGAGCGTTGATGTTCTTGGTGAACTCCTGTCTGGATAAATGTTTTGCAGTCAACACGTTGTGCCAATATATGGTTGAGCCTTATCACTCACATTGGATTGGTGCCAAGAATCTTTTGAGATATCTTCGGGGCACAATCACTCATGGGTTGAGATACACTGCCGAAGATGTGAGGCTACATGGATATTTCGATGCTGATTGGGCAGGCAGTGTGGTGGACAGAAAGAGCTCTTTCAGGTGCTGTTTTTCCTTGAGTTCTTCCTCGATATCCTAGATGAGTAGGAAGCAGAAGTTGGTGGCTTTGAGCACCTCTAAGGCAGAGTACATTGCTGCGAGTATGGCCTCTTGTGAGGCTGTCTGGTTGAGGAAGCTCTTCAGTGAGCTGTTTGGACATACACTGGATACTACCGTGATCTTATGCGACAACCAGAGTGAGATTCGTTTATCAGAGAATCTCGTATTTCATGATCGCTCCCAGCACATCGATATCAGGTACCACTTTATCCGGGATATGGTACAATGAGGAGCAATAAGGCTCCATCATACTGGGACAGATGAGCAGGGCACCGACATTCTGACGAAGCCCCTGGGAAAGGTCAAATTCTTGACTTTTCGAGAATGACTGGGAGTCGTTGAGAGACCCTCTTATGAGGGTCCTGTATGATGCATACATTGAGCTCTGGGATCTATGGGGGGCTTGGGGTACTTCTTAGAGCGACGAGCGACCATAGGGTGACTCATCCTCCCCTAGTGGTGCGCTGTGTATAGGGTGAATGGTTCAGACTTCCCTTGTGACACCTCGTGGCGACATGTGGGCAGGATGAGTGGTTCATCCTTCTCCTGCTGAGACATCCTACCCATGTAGTCTAGGGCTCATGGGAAGTACCTCTCATCTGAACAATGGGTAGGGAAATGAGGATAGGGACCATAGTAGTATTGATGGACACATCATGTATCTACCGTACTCCCTATGCTAGGATGACATTGATCTGGGATCAATTGGAACTAACTTCAAGTCAGTAAGAGTGATATAACTCACTCTCTTTTGGAACTGATCTGGGATCAGTAAGAGTGGTATGCCACACTCTCTTCATTGGGGCTGACTTCGGGTCAGTAAGAGTGCTATTGGACACTTTTTTTGGGGATTGACTTAGGGTCAGTAGAGGATGGTATGATACATTCTCGATCATTTCTTCTTCATAATTCAACAGAGCAGAGCAGAGCTAAGTAGTGCAGGGAAATGCATTTGATGGCAGAGATAGTACCAACAGACAAATGGATTAGTAGATGGCGTTCTCCCTAGTTGAGAGGGAGTGTTAAAATTGGCAACTAGGGCCAAACTCCATGTGGGTCATCTTATTTATGGAAACTGATATTTTTCTTGGATTCCTCTCGTCGAGAGGTGTAGGATTGATCTAGCAATCATCTTATTTTGACATGTATTCATGGAGACATGAATGTATTTGTATTTCTTGACTATTTGTCAAGGTCGGCCAGCATGTAAAATTGTGTTGCACACCCCCAGCTAAACCTTAATGTGGGATATAAATAGAGGAGACCTTGAGGCATTAGAGCACTCATCTCATCCTCTCATCTCTTCCTTATCTTTTTGGGTATACAAAGGAAGGAGGACGCAGATCTCTTGGGTAGCATTGAAGGAGGACACAAATCTCTAGGGCAACATTGGAGGAGGATGAAATTAGGGCAACAAGGACGCAGGAAGGTGCAGCAAGTGGTTTAGGCGTGTGTTGACTAGCGGATTGCGTCCTTTGATTGCGACTTTGTATGGGCAGCCTCTTCTAGGCTACACGAAGTGTTGGACAAGTCTGTGTTGACTGTTTGAGGGCACATTTATGACAACGTTGATTGGTTAAGGCTGGTTGTAGTTTTCTGTAGCATTCATTGTTGATTTGACCATCATACCTTGATTGTTTTGCACTGCCATTAATGTTGTTGGAGACCAAGTTCTCCTAGGTTGTCTTGGAGACATTTTGGGCGCTGATTGATCACCTTTGCTACTGTTGTTCAAAGGT
The DNA here is from genome assembly GCA_000404065.3 of Pinus taeda. Lineage (NCBI taxonomy): Eukaryota > Viridiplantae > Streptophyta > Pinopsida > Pinales > Pinaceae > Pinus > Pinus taeda. The sequence continues at coordinate 6,621 of APFE031561194.1, read as the reverse complement.
TTCATCATTGCTATTGTAAATCGCAGATTTGTGATATTGTACTATCTCTCTCTCTCTCTGCTAAATTATTGAAGAATATAGAAGAATTGATCAAAGGGTTTCCCCGCATTGGGGTTTGTCCCTGGCTAGCGCCACATCTTATGTCTCTTGTCTTGGCTTGTCTTATGTCGATTTCATTTATGTTATATCAGCATTTTACTTGTATGTTAATGTGATTGCTATACTGAGAATTGACATTGGACTAATAAGAATAATTAAAGTAAATTGCTCTAAGCATAGAACATGCCATAATTTATCATTTTTGGACTAAAATCGAACTGTTGCCTCTCTGCAATTCGCACCCTTGGGTTGGCCTGCATAGTTTTAACTTTTGGAAGTATTGTGCTCACATCTCCCTCTGAAATTTCACAATATACTTCCCTCGCTTTTGAGGTCTTGATATTATCAATAATGCTTTGATCCCATGTGAAATTTCCTTGAAATTGTAACAACTGGAATTTATTCTCCTAATTGACTAGAAGTTTAATTGTTTACGACAATTAATGAATAAATCACACTGAAATTCTTCACAAAATAAATTTTGCGGAAGTAAAATCAGGAATTGAGAAATAGATGCACACACATAAAATTTGACACAGTTATTTTGGACTAAATGTCCCTGAGAAAACCCTGAAGGGAAAACCGATATAACAGATAAGGGTTTATTTTATTATGCAACAAAATAGAGAATTACAGTTGTTGGCTTCCCTGGATCAACTCCAAAAATTATATCTCAAATGGGAAAATTATTTTTCCCTCTCTCCAACTCAATCTAGCCCTCACTAGGCAGCTCACACTTCCATGGAAATTTGCACAACCAAATTGGAAGCATGCACTGCTACCTCTTGATAAATCGATTTGCCCTTGAAATCTTTCCAAGTGAGTCGTCCTGCCTGTTTCTGTCTTCAGAAACAATTCACCAGGCCTCTTGGTGCTAGATCTGGGCACTAGCAGTTGAATCAAATCTATCTATATAACTCGATCTGGCAACTGGGCAACTCGCAATGCATAACTCAACCTCTTTGTTGGAAATTTTGACCTCCCTTCTTTGACGCTGGAAGGTGGAAAACCACTAGAGAATTTCTCTAGAAATTCACTTTCTCCAAACCCTTGTTGCACTCCTTCTCTGCCTCAAACTTCTCCCTTGCTGAATTACTACCACTGGGTAGCTCGATATGCCTTAGGAAACTCTCTCTCCCTCTTGTAATTGTGCCTATCTCCATCCCATCGAGTTGCTCCTATAATATCTTGTTGGAGCATCAATGGCCAAGATCAAATCATGATCAATGCCTAAGATCATCTAAGACTTTATCCATGTCATTTTTTGGAAGTCTCTAGAGCATAAGTCAATCTCCTCATTTAATTCCCATTAATTAATCAATTTCCTAAGTTAGAGTTAAGAACCTTTTAAGTATTGATCAATTAATTTAATTGAGTTGTCTCTTGGTGTTTTCTCCCAAAACGTTTTTTAGGTTTTGGAGATCTCGTGTTCCTTAGCCTTTTAGACACAAATCGAAACTAGAACACTTGTCTGATGCTACCATATCATCTAAAAACTAACACGGCCAACCTTAAACTAGGGCTCAAATTCCTTCTTGTTGACTACCCCAAGGTCCTCACACATTCCTTGGCCTATGATAAACTTACAAGTTGTCCCTTCCACAGGGCCAACACCTTCTTTCTTTCCCGTGGATGCACCTTCAAGCGCTCTTTTATTTGTGGTCTACCATCATAGGGTTCACAACCCCATCCTGGCTGCTGTGTAGACCCGGACCTTTCCTTTGGACCCTAAACTCTTGCACACATGCCCTGCAACCATCCTTTTTTGTTTCACTTTGTGTATATCATCCAACTGGCCAACTGTTAGCCCTCGACCTAGTTGCATTTTCCTTCACAAATTAGAACCCCAATCAAGAAGAATAATCCATTATTCTCCTCTCCATGATTGATCATTTATGCCTTTTCAAGTAGTGCAATACCATGGATTTATATCGTGGGTCATCATAATACCATGGGTCTATGGGTACAAAGCCCCATCACTTAGCTCATACACTCATACAATCACTTATATGAGTGCCTTCCTTTCACATACCCAACATCAAGGCCATGTAAGAGTACCTCCCAATGGTATCAAATTTCAACAATTTCAATATGCACTAAAAGTGGAAGATGAATATATTAGAATTGTTTTAACTTTGTATATTTATTTAGGATCTTCTAGGTAAAGGATTCACAAAGTGCTATAACTTATCCTTGAGTACTTGATTCTAAAAACTATTTCAATGTGCACTTAATGCTAATGTTGTAATATGAAAGATGTTTTTTTAGAATTTCTATAATTTTGTGTAGTTATACCTATTGTTAATGGATGTATCACTATTAGATAGAATTCCATTGTAAAACCTTGACTTGTAAAACATTGATATGTAGGACCTATTACCCACCAAAGTGGGTAATGCCATAGGAGAAAAAAATTTCTCCTACATTTGACAACAAGCTAACAACCCATGCCAACCACCATTTGATGATGATATGACATGTGCCTCTGCCATTTGCATCAACCAGGTACCTTAGCACACTTTGACATGGCATTTGGAGCCCTAACTGGGAATGACATTAGCTTTTAGAGAGGCTACAACTCACATGTGTGGATAGCTTGGTCTAGTTTGTCATTAAGCTAGTGGGTTGGCTTGTCACCCAAGTTCATTTTATGTCAAACTTGTTTTTAGGGGGGCTTCATTAAGCTAACTTAATTGATGTAGACCCACTTTTTTTTCATTTTGATCATAATTTGTGGATTAATTCAACCCTCTTATAGATTTCAGCCTAGTTGAAATTTGTCTTCTATCTTGTGGAGATGTGATCTATTGTGGATTTTTTACTTATGGAGCTATTCTATCGTCTTGTAAATGTCATTTTGGAGCAATAAATGATTTGTTCCTGCAATTTTTTTGTTAGTATTTTTTGTATTGGAATATCTTTTGTGGCTGGTGCATGGAATATATATTGTTAGGATTTTTATGTGCTAGTAATTATTGAACATCTTTCTATGAAATTTTGAAAATGGTGTTGTATGCATTACCCTTGTAGAATTTGTGTGACAATGCCGTGAGTGATCCTTTATGTTAAGCTCTTCTCATTGACTTTTCTCCCTCATAAAATGAGAGCTAAGGTATTTTATTCCCTTACTCCATTCTAGGGTTCAGTCCTTTCTCCTAAGTAAATCTCCCATAGACTCCATCATCCAAGGTGAAGGCTATTGGCTTTGTTCAAAGTGTTGATCACACGAAAAATTATCTCTAACACATTTTCCTCCTCTAAATCTGATTTTCAAGCTCTTAAGGAAAGTTGATAGGCTAGGGTTAGGGTTAGAGTTCAAGTAGGGTGCATGCTTTGGCCTGTAGAAGGATTCAATGTGTGGTTGTGAAGTCATTGCTTGAAAATCCTCATGTTCCCATGGCTAACTCTTCCATTCTAGGGTTGATGTCATTTTCCCTAGCTAAGCCATAATCTTTCCCTAGGCTTCAACTTGGGGCTTGTTGAAGGCTTGTGGTACTTGAAATTGATCATACTCATGTATTTCAAGCCTTTTCTTGACCTCTTGTGATCCTAGGTAATTTTATTGACCTTGCCTATTCTAAAACCCTAGGTCATTTTGTGCTCTAGTTAGGCATTTTGGAGGGTACACATTGCCTTATTTGATAACTGAGCCTTGTGTTTGACTATCCCTCCTAGCCTATCCTTGTCACGTCCAAAACTTAGACTTGATATATCCATGAGGTGACCTACATAGGAAACTCTCCCTTGTGGTGAAAATCCACTAAAGAGTAAGAGGTGGTGGCTGTGGTGATAGTGGGCCACATTTCACAGTGTTGTCATTTGGTCTAGCTCTTGCCTTATGAGCTCCCCTTGCAAGGCCCACAGGATTTTGAGGCAAAATGCCTAATTAGGCCCAAAATGCCCTAGGTTTCAAGATATGCAAGGTCAAAATGCTTACCTAGGATCACAAGGCCAAGAAAAGACTTGAAATAGTTGAATATGATCAATTTCAGGTACCACAAGCCTTCAACAAGCTCCAATTTGAAGTCTAGGGAAAGACTAGGGCTTAGCTACGGCAAACGTTGCCCAGGGAAAATGACATTAGCCTTAGAATGGAAGAATTAGACATGGGAACAAGCCAATTTTGAAGCAATGACTTCACAACTACGTGTTGAATCCTTCCACAAGTCAATGCATGCAACCCTAGTTGAATTCTAACCCTAAGCCTAGCCTAGCAGCTTTCCTTGAGAGGTTGAAAATCAGATTTAGGGGAGAAAAATGTGTGTTAGAGATAATAGTTGGTTTAAGAAACAATGTGAACAAGGAAAATGCCTTGAGTTGAGGTGATGGAGTGGGAGATTTACCTAGGAGAAAAGACTAAACCCTAGGATGGAGTAAGGGAATAAGAAACATTAGCTTCAAACCCTAGTTATCATTTTATGAGGGAGAAAATTCAATTAGGAAAGCTTTTAACATGAAAGATCACTCATGGGGTTATCACATAAATTCTACAAGGGTAATGCATACAATACCATTGCCAAAATTTTATAAAAAGATTTTCAATAATTATTAGCACATAGAAATGCTAACAATATCTATTCCATGAAATAGCCATAAAATATAATCGAATACAAAGAATACTTACAAAAAAAATGTATGAATCAATCCTTATTGCTCCAAAATGATATCTCCAAAATAAGAAAATAGATCCATAAGCAAAAACTCCACAACAGATCACATCTCCACAAGATACAAGACAAATTTAAGCTAGGCCGAAATACCTAATAGGGCCGAATTGATCCGAAAATGACACACTAGTGACGATCAAAATGAAATGAAGGTGACCTCTACTTATATGAGGTCTACCTCATTTATGTCAGCCTAGTGAAGCCCCTAATAACAAGTTTAACATAAAATGAACTTGGGTTACAAGTCAACCCCCTAGCTTAATGACAAATTAGACCAAGATGTGCACATGTGTGAGTCATAACCTTTCTAAATGCTGACGTTGTTGAAATATCTAAGTCTGACATGTCAAAAATTCCTACTGCATTATTTGGTTTATTATCTCTTACTTGTTCTTTCCATTAATAAGTTATTTATAAATATAAATATTGAAATAAACACAAATGCAGCCTCAACACATATACAGATCAACAACTAAAATAACTAGGACAATCACCTAAGCGACACCGTTTTTTTTTTACAATCGTCCCCGGAAAAACCCAATGCGGGAAAACCGGTGTAGTAGATATGAGGGTTTTATTATTATGCAGTTTCTGAATACAACTAGGGTGCTAGAAATGGCTCACCCAACAGAGAATGCTCTTGGCAGTAGTACACCTCTTTGGAGACAGATATTCTGGTTGATCAACAATCAGATGATGAGCCCCACAGTGACTGTTCCTTAGCTGGACAATGAAAGTTTCTCCAAGCTTCCGTCTGGAACAACGTCACCCTCCTTCGGCGTTGCATCAGCTCACCAACACTCAGTCTGCCCCACGAAAAATCACCCAGCGCTACCTCTTGGCCCTGCGTTAGGTCTGTTAGCCTCTGCGCAACTACTGCTGCCTCTGCATCAACCACTTGGATGTTTGTGTCAGCCACTTGGCTGTCTACGTCAGCCACTTGGCTGTCTGCATCAGCCCTCTGGCCCTCTACGCCGATGATTCACGCTGGCCTCCTCAGCCTCTGCATCAGCCTTCCTAGGCTCTGCGGTGTTTTTCTGGCACTATCTCTGCCTCTTTGCTATGTATTATCAGCCTTTTGCCGAAATGCCACTCACTGCAACAGACCACTGGTTCAATTCTCTTAGCAAACCTTGCTCCAAAAAGTCGAATTGACTGATCAATTTTTGGTGTTTCTCCAATTGACCCTCAAGCTATGTTCCAGGAAACGTGGTATAGAGGTCCGTTTCCATACGGAAACGAGTACGAAACGTGGAAACGCGTTTCCGACTGTACTGCCACATTTCCCGAAACGGAAACGTGGCCAGTACGGCTGGAAACCCGTTTCAGGGCCGTACAACCCACGTTTCCTCATTAACTTGTGTTTTTTTTAATTTGTTTTTTAATTTACTTTTAGGGTATGTTAGTGACTTCTTGTTGCTTCTAGATGCGTGTCTAAAGTTATAAAAGTGAATTTTTGCCCTAGCATTGATATGCAGTTCATGGTAATGTTAAATTCTTAAAGTAAAAGTGATATTCTCTTTTATTTTTGATTTTCATCATTTTACTTAAATTTTTAACATTATCATGAAATGACTCAGGATGTTTGAGAGTGGTTTCGCCCTCATTGGATTTCATATGGAGAAAGTAGAATTTTAGATCTCACTCAAAATCCAGCAGACTTATTTGTTTTTCAGGATTTTAGGATTGGAGGGATTGCAATGTTTCCATTGGATTTTATCATGTACTAGGGTATGGAACTTGTATTTAATCAAGAGAACCAAGCCCTCTATGCAGGGGAAACTCCCAGTAATCAAGATCATGTAGGGTACTAGGGTATGAAACGTGTATTTAATCAAGAGCACTAAGGTCGTTC
>APFE031561189.1:0-11154 GCA_000404065.3 Pinus taeda | reverse complement strand
CTCCTGTGGCACCTCCTGTGGCGTCTCCTGCGGTGCCTTCTGTGGCATCTCCTGTAGCGCCTTCTATGGCGTCTCCTGCGGCGCCTTCTGTGTCATCTCTTGTGGCGCCTTCTGTGGCATCTCCTATGGCCCTCCTGCGGCGCCTCCTGTGGCGTCTCCTGTGGCGCCTCCTGCGGCGTCTCCTGCAGTGCCTCCTGCAGGGTCTCTTGCGGCACCTCCTACGACGTCTCCTGCGGCACCTCCTGCGGTGCCTCCTGCGGCCCCTCCCGCCGTGCCTCCTGCGGCGTCTCCTATGGCGCCTCCTGCGGCGTCTCCTGCGACGCCTCCTGTGGCGTCTCCTGCGGTGCTCGAGAGATCACTCTTCACAGATTCGCTTTCCACTTCACTTTCATATAGATTGAGCTTTTGAAACAATAACCCAATATTTCAGATCTTAAGATATTCAACCCAAAAGCATACACAAGCAAAATGATCTCCTTTGCTTTATATAGGCAAGCTCTTCCTCAAATCATGGACCAATACCACGGGCCAAAACCATAACAAACCAATACCATCAACTCAATACTAGTGATCAACACGTCTGTCGAGATGCCATGGTCCAAAAACCATAGGTTCAAATTCCAAGGACTAACTACCATGGACCAAAGGTAAGTTTTCCCACATGAATAAACTTTTCTCTGCATAAAATTCTGTGAACTTTTCTCCACATGAAATAAACTTTTATAAACTTTTCTCTGCATAAAATTCCGTGAAATTTTCTCCTGCGTACTTCTTAATTCTCATCATATTGAGAACCATGCCATGGGGGTTGCCATCAAGTACAACATCTGTAACATATAACCATACCAGAAACATAATGCCAATAGTTGCATGGCTTCTTCTTTCCTTCGTATCTCATTATATCGAGTTTTGTTCTTTTTTGGGTACTATTGTTCCTTTTTGGGTATTATAGAGTCATATTCTCATTTTCATTTTATGATAGGATCAATTTTTCACATCACTTTTATATTGTCATTGAAGGAACTATATTGATCCTTACTAATCTTCAAGCTAATCATAGCTTCCTCATAAAAGAGATCTTCTTTGTATGAGTTTGTACTTCAAGTTATCTTGTCGCATTACTACCTTTTAACCCAAGGATGAAGACATCTTTATAATTGCAAAAACTCATATGATGAGCTAGCTTCAACATCCAATCCATATAGTTGAGCTTGCCTCAATTGTCATCATGTGTTCCTGCAATATCCTTCCAAGTAGTAAAACAATATGTTAAATAGATAACCAACAAGAAAAATTAATATTATACTTACCTCATCATGATGACCTTCTCATCAAAACATGCTCATGGTATATCTTCATAATAATCTTCCTTCATGCACTAGGGTGCCAAAGGATTGAATTTGATTACCAAGTTACAATATTCTTTCAAAGATTATAATAGATGTTGATTACCGTTCTATATATTCTAGTGAGAAATCGTTAATCCTTTTAGTCATTCTAGATTAATTCAAATTCATATTTAAGGCATCATTCAACCAAATGGAAGATTCTCCATGCATTATTTATGACCAACATCTTTGTAGGATTTGGTACACATGAATCTTACCCAAGAGTTACTTTAAATGTGCATTCCTAATATTTCATATAATCATCTAGATATTTACTCTGCAACTTGATCAATTGCATTCCTTCATCCTTCAAGAGTTTTGTTTCCATACAATATGGAATATATACCAACGTTGTCATAATTTGTTTTCCAAGAACTTTCCAAAATAATGGTTCTTATAGGATCATGATGACCCACCTTAGAAAAAATTACTACCTCCAACATTATGTTAGAAAATTTCTGGATGGACTATAATATGCAAAATCGTCCAATCTTCTCATTCTTGAAAGACTATATAGTTACTACAAAGCATCTCAATCAAGTAGATTCTAAATATTCTACTATCACATGTTATTATATATGAAGCCATGATTTTACAACTAGACTTAATAAACAACGCATGTTATTTAAAAATGAAAGGAAAATCTCATAAAGAACTTGACAGATAGGATGCCTTCTTTAATGGTAAAGACCTTTGAAATATTCTATCTTCAGCTTCTTCTCAGGTTCCCCTATCTCCTCAGTTGTGTGAGCTTCACTTCATTCCTTTCATTTCTTTTTCTTCTTGTTTGGACAATCCCTCTTAAAGTGTCAAATTTCATTGCACCCAAAGCATTGAACCTTAGACATGCCTGGCTTCTTCTTGCAATTTCCAAAATTTCCCTTATTTAGCTTCTTGGTTCCTCCAATAAAGGCTTGAGATTGTTCATTTTATTCAATTTCATCCCTTTCTTTGATCGTAGTCTCTTCCAAGATGCACTAAGCCCACAATTCATTAAAACTAGTAGTCTTTCTTATAATAGATGCTTGTTGTAAAACCACTCCATTCTGGTGGCATGGAATTCATCATATAGACGGTTGTTCTAGAAATAGAAATTACCTCCTCAAGTTCATGTAGTTGATATGTTATCTATGAAATATTCATCAGGTAGGATGCCATGTCTTCATCCTTTGATTTATTTATTTTGTATAGCTAGTTTCTCAAAGAAATATTTTGACATGATGTGCTTATAGAGTATAGATGTTAAGTCCCTATAATACTAGCATATTCCCTTATTAGTCTTGTCATTCTAGCCCTTATTGTTATTTTTGGGACCATGTTGTCCCCATATTTTTATTATTGTTCCCCATAGAAGCTCACTGTTGTTATTGTTGTGCCCTTACATTATTATTGTTATATCGACTCTGATTATATTGTGACCCCTTAGACTCCTATATATAGAAAGGCAGTCTTTTCATTTGTATCATCCAAGAATTGTTCATTTGTGTAATGTAAAGGAGGTTTCCCCCTTGAAGAGGGTGATAACAAAGTCGTTGATCTATCTTTTCTTCTATTTCCTAAGCTGGTTGCATAACATTTGGTATCAAAGGTTTTGATCCTAGGGTTTTGCTACTCCAAATAGGTCATCATGGAATTTTCACTATAACTTTTTTTCTATGACATTACAGAAGTTGAAATTAAAACCCATTTGTGCCGAAATTGTGTAGAAATTTCTATCCAAATTTCAGACCTTTTATTGCTATATTTGTAGAGATATGATCCAAGGAAGTTAGGGTTTTCACAGGCTCCTGAATTACATCCCAAACATGTTACCTTGGGAAAGTCATCATAAATTTTTCTTCGAGCATTAGATTGAAATTTTGTAGGACGTCATCGAAAGAGGATAGACTGTAGTGTTCTGTATATCCTTTTCAGGTTTGAAGGTCAAAAGAGTGACACCGAAAGGTCTTACAAGTCCACTCTCAGAACTAGTCTATAATCAAATCATCATGATATATTTGACATAACTTTTTCTTGAAGAATCCAATATTTATCAAGTTGGTGGGGTGAGAAAGAGGAATAATAGGGCTACCATAAGACACATTTTCTAATCAGATCATCGTGATATATTTGACATAACGTTTTCTTTAAGAATCCAATATTGATCAAGTTGGTGGGGTGAGAAAGAGGAATAATAGGGCTACCATAGGACAAATTTTCATACCTTGGAGATCTGAAATTACAACGATAAAATAAATTCAATATTGAGCTCCTACAATGAGAAAAAAGGTGCGTAGTTGTTTCTAAAAATTGCATAATTTTGGTTTGAAAAATTAGTTTGAAGTGATTCAAAGGGAATAGTGAGGGATAATTATCATTAATTAATGTCCCAAAGGAAGAAAATAGAAACACTTAGTAAGAAACCTGAAAGTTCTACCATGACTCATGAAGAAGAGGAATAAATGCAAAATGATATATCAAAATTATGAGACCAATTGCAACAATTTTCACTCTCACAAAAAGTAATAGAAGATAAGATGGATTGTTTAGAGAAAGTCTTGGAAGCCAAGATGAATGGAGTGGAAGCTAAGATTGATGGCATGGAAGCTAAAATGGATGACATGGAAGCTAAGATGGATGGTATAGAAGCAAAACTTAAAGGAAACATGGAAGAGTTGAAAATAGATTTGACAAAGTTCCTACAAGAAATGTTTACTAATGGTAAAGGGTAGTAAAGGAAACTCATGATGAGAACAAAAGAGATGTTAATCATGATTTCATAGACTCTAATGCTAGATTGAAGACCCACAATGTTCCAAATATTGATATGATGAGTTTTGATAGCAAGGATCCCGTAACATGGATACTAGAGATGGAGCAATATTTTGATCTCCCTAATGTTCAAAACACAGAAAAGGTATGCATTGCAAATTTATATTTGGACCCAATCAATTTGTATGGTATTTATGGATTTTCTCTCATAAACAAATTGTCACTTGGGCAATTTTTACGGAATAAATGATAGCACATTATGAGGATGCAAAAAGAAACACCTTTTTTTAGTCAATTGATAAATCTCAAAAAAAGGATTCAATGGTGGAGCACATCGAGGACTTCCAAAAATTGAATATAAGGGTAAAAGATATTTCAGAGGAGCATAGGATTTATGTGTTCACAGGGAACTCAAAGGATAAAATCTAACATGAGGTTCACCTTTGGGAACCTGATTCATCAGAGAAGGCATTCATGTTGGCAAGAAAAATTGAAAGAAAAATTATGGAAACAAGGAAGCCTACCACTCACAACTATAAAGACAGAAGTGTTGTTACCCCTAATCTTCCACAACCTACAATGTTGACACCACAACAATTGGAAGAAAAAAGAGGAAAAGGGATTTTTTATAGTTGTGATAGAAAATACAATAAAGGTCATAAGTGTGATGAGAACAAATTAATTGACATAGATTGTGAAGAGGAGGCAAAAAAGGAACAAGAATTGTCAAAAGAAGAGGATATACACTAGGAACAAACCCTAGAGAAATAAGAAATGAATCCGACGATATATTATAATGCATTGTCCTGAATTACCACTCCTAAAATGCTCAAGATAGAAGGACATATCAATAAGAAACGGGTAATAGTGTTGATTGATTCAGGCAGTACCCATAATTTTATTCATTGTAAGATAGCGAAGGAATTGAATTGCTTCATATATCCAACACCATAGTGTCAAGTGATGGTTGGAAATGGAGGAACCATAAATTTATCTAGAAATTTCCATAATATCAATCTATCCATGGGAGAATATGTATTGAATAGTCCAATTCTTTATATTCCAATGGGTGGTGTTGATGTTGTACTAGGAGTCTAATGGCTACAATCTTTGGGTACGATAGCTTTTAATTTTCAGGAAATTTTCTTGAATTTTTTTGAGAAGGAAAGGAAGTTGAATTGAGGGGTATCATAGAGAAACTAAGAAAGATAATAATCTCTAATGGCATGAAAAGCTTCTAAGGAAAGAAAAATGAGGCGTAATTGCATAATTATGTTCACTAGAGGTTCCCACATTGAAATCATCTATTTCTCCAGATATCTAAAAGGTTTTGGACAATTGTTCCAATTTATTTGAGACTCCCAAAGGCCTCCCACCTATTCGTGAACATGATCATGCTATTCATTTGATTCCAGTAAGTGTTCCTCCAAACATCAGGCCTTATAGATATACCTCTGCCCAAAAGAGTGAAATTGAATATATGGTTGTAGAAATGCTAGAGACTCGTATAATTCAACTTAGTCAAAGTTATTTCTCTACTCTACTAGTATTGGTGCACAAGAAGGATGGATCATGGTGCATGTGTCTAGATTATAGGGAGCTTAACAAGCTCACTATTAAAGATAAATTTCCCATTCCTATCATTGATGAATTATTGGATGAATTGCCTGGATCAATTTACTTCAGCAAGTTGGATCTTCATGCAGACATCATCAAATTGGAATGAAGACTAAAGACATTCCAAAAACAACATTTAGAACTCATGAGGGTCATTATGAATTTTTGTTCATGCCTTATGGCCTTACTAATGCGCCTTCTACATTTCAAGGTTTGATGAATTCCATTTTCAAACCCTTGCTTATAAAAGTTGTGTTAGTATTTTTTGGTGATATACTAATCTACAACAAGTCTTGTAAGGATAATGTTCAACATGCTGATAAGGTGCTCAAACTATTAGAGGAGAAACAATTATATGCAAAATCCTCCAAATATTTCTTTGGAGTACAAGAGGTGGAATATCTAGGTCATATTCTATCTCAAGAAGGTGTTAAGGTAAACCATAGAAAAAATAAATCCATTAAGAAATAGAAAATCCCCACATCCATAAAGCATCTGCAAGGGATTCTTGGGTTGACAAGGTATTATTGCAAGTTTGTTAAGAATTATGAGAGAATAGAAGCACCTCTAACACAATATTGAAGAAATATGGATTTTCATGGAATACATAAGAAACGAAGGCCTTTGAACATATCAAAGAGGAAATGTGCCAAGCACCGGTCATAGCTAAGCCAGATTTCATAAAAACCTTTATTGTGGAATGTGATGCCCTAGGAAATGGAATTGGTGCTATTTTAATGCAAGAAGAAATTATCTAATGGGAAGACACTGCAAGGTAAAAATGGATCATGATAGTCTTAAACAATTTTTAAAAAAATATTATCTTCAAAAGAGCAACAAAAATGGGTCACAAAGATGTTGGGTTATGACTTTCAAATCATCTACAAAAGAGGGAAGCATAATGTTGATGTAGGTGCACTCTCAAGAAACGATGAGGATGTGGAAAAAAATATTTATTCCATTTATATTATTCAGCCAGATTGGATAAATGAAGAAAGGGATGAATGGAAGAATGACGAAGAAGTGTGGGCACTCATTCAAATGTTACAACAAGATCCCAGTACATCTGATACATTTAGCTGGAAAAATGATTCGTTGTGGTACAAAGATCTCTTATAAATCTGTACGAATTCCCAACTCAAACAAAAGATTCTTATGGAATTACACACTTCTCCCTTAGGAGGGCACTCAGGATTTTTAAGAACTTACCACGGGGTTAAGAATGAATTTCTTGGGGATGGTCTTAAATTTTATATTCAAAAGTTTGTGGCAGAATGTTTGGTTTTCCAAAAAATAAAGTTGAAACAATTAAAACCCTAGTTATATTATAACCTTTATCCATTCCAAGTCAATGTTGGGAGGAGGTTTCAATGGATTTTATCACAAGTTTACCCAAGTCTGAAGAAAAGAGTGTCATCATGGTGGTAGTTGATAGACTTACCAAGTACACACACTATTGTGCATTGTCTCATCCATTTGAATCAATTACATTTGCTACTACATTTATGGAAACAATTCAAAAGATACATGGAAACCCAAAGATTATTGTAAGTGACAGAGGTCCCATTTTCACTGGAAATTTTTGGACATAATTATTTTCTTGTCTAGGTACTTAGTTAGCTCATAACTCATATTATCATCCTCAATATGATGGGAAAATTGAGATAGTAAAAAAATTGTTTAGAAGGATATATTCATTGTTTTTTATCTAATAAATAGATAGAATAGGTCAAATAGTTGCCTCTGGCTGAATGGTGGTATAACACTTCCTTCCATACTTCAACAAAAATTACCCCATTTATGGCACTTTATATATATCATCTACCTTCCATCACATCATATGTAAGGCATAACTCTAAGGGTCAAGAAGTGGAAGATCACATCGAGCATCAACAACAAGTTCTCCAACTCTTAAAGGATAACCTCACTTTGGTGCATAATAGAATGAAACAACAAGTAGATAAAAATCATAGCGAAAGAAGTTTTGATGTAGGTGACTGGGTATTTCTATGGTTAAAACCATACAAACAAATGTCCCTCAAGGAAACTAAGAAGGATAATAAATTATCACCAAATTATTATAGTTCGTACAAGGTGTGAAAAATATTGGTACTATGGCCTACAAATTGGATCTTCGTATCCCGAGTGCATCCATTTTTCCATGTTTCATGCTTAAAGAAGGTTATAAGTGAAAAGATCCTAGTTCAAACAATATTTCCAAAACTTGATGAGGAAGGAAAAATCATATTGGAACCTGAAGTAGTCACAAAAACAAGAACTCGAAAACTACAAAATTAATCAATTTCAGAGTATCTTATCAAGTGGAAGAAATTACCCGGTGAAGATTCCACATGGGAGGATGAGAATTTTATACAAAAGCATCCATAACTACTCAAGCATTAAGGAGATCACTTTTCTGTTAGGTCCCTATAATACTAGTCTATTCCATTATTAGTATTGTCGTTATATCCCTTATTGTTACTATTGTACCCATGTTGTCCCCATATTGTTATTATTGTGCCCATTAGAAGCCCACTATTGTTATTATTGTGCCCTTACATTATTTTTTTTTTCCCAGTTGGTTCACGTACATCCGTGGTCAAGGGGTGTAGGCTACGTCCACGAAATAACTAGGGCTGATCTCTAGGATCACACCCCTCGGCCATCACAGACCTAACCCCGAGGGCTTTCGGGTAGAATCGACCCTGTGACCTCCTATTTTAGCGAGGCACGACTTGACCAGTTGGGCTAACCCTTGGAGCTTGTGCCCTTACATTTATTATTTTGATGTCAGCTTTTATTATATTGTGACCCCTTAGACTCCTATAGATAGAAAGGAGGTCTTGTTATTTGTTTCATCCAAGAGCTATTCATTTGTGTAATGTAAAGGAGGTTTCCCCCTCGAAGAGGCTGATTTTGAAGTCATTGATCTATCTTTTTTTCTATTTTATGAGTTGGTTGCATAACATTAGGTCCCTATAATATTGATGTATTATAGGGACCTAATAACATATTTATTAGCTTATCATACATAGCCTTAGATGTCTTCAAATTAAAAACAAATGGAACGTGATTATCCTCAATGGATTCCACAATGATCCTTTGTTCGCTTACTTCTCCTTTCTTGTGTTTTTATAGTTCTTGAGTCTTGTCTTTTCTAGGTTTGGTAACTTTCCCATGGACATATCCCATCACTTCATGTTCTGTAAGTGCTAGTTTAATCCTTTTCTTCCATGCTAGGACATTTTCTAAGCCCACTAGCTTATTTCTCTCCTTGTAGAAAGAACCCATTTGACCTTTAGATCCAAACATATAGTACCAATATGATACTTACTTGTCAACCAAGAGTGTTCTCTTCTTTATTGATGTCCCCAACTATCTTGATGCTTTCAATATCTTCAAAGAGAATTTAATGATGTCCTAGGAGGATATCTTGTAGCATACCTTCTACAACAACTTCAAAGACTGATGAATGATACCAATATACCTTTATGCTTCCTTTAAGGATGTATTTCCGAGTAGGTTAGATCAACAAGATTCAATCCTAGATCAGTTAGCTACCAGCTACACCTTCGTCCCCCAACTTTTTCTACTACTACAAAAACCCTAGTTCTAGTATAATAGAGTTCTTTAAAAGTTCCTCCTTTGAGTAAGTCAATATCTCTGAAGATAACTAGGTCAAAACATGGTATTTTGTTTTCCTTCAACTTGAATTTTTACTTTGATCTTCTACAATTTGGACCTACAATTTCGACCTTCCTTGAAGGTTTCAAAACCATAATTCTTTGTGACAAACAAGCCCTTCTTTTTTTCCACGAGATGATCCTTTTCAAATTCCTTCTTTAGTTCACCTTCGCTCTGAAATGATGTTGGAAAATGAAATATGGCAGTTAATAAATTAGATTTTCCTTAACCTTATTAATTGCTTGTGAACTTTATTTTATCTTCTTGTGTTTTCTCTATTAGATGTTATTCATTAAACAATTATTAGGAGAAAAATAGTAAAGAAAATGGACATGTAAGCTAGGCTCTAATTTAGGGAAAATCGCCTCTAATGGGAAAACACAAAAAATATCTTCTCTTCTTATAGAATATGCTTTAAATGAGAAAATAAAGATGAAAACCTTAGACCAATTCCTCCTCCTAGCACCAAGTCAACCCTCCAAATATACCTTCCAATTAGGTCAAAGTAAAAAAAATCCCACCGGAGACAAACACTTCTAGAATTGCACCAAACTTAGAAGTTATCCCCCCCATAACATAATTTCAAACCTTTAGTAACTTAATAAATTTTGACTCCTACAGTTTCTCCAGAAACTTGCACGTGTGAGAGAAAACGCCAAAAATATCATCTTCTTTCCTTCACTATTGTTTTCTGCTTGATTCCTTGTCCTTAATTGTTCTTTCTTCTTCTTCTTATTGCAGATCAAAATTGTTTATGTGAAATGTGAAATGAGGTTGAACATGTCTCTATATATAGCGTTTCCAAGAGGTCAAGCAATCCCTCTCTAACTTGACTTATCTCTATGAGGGCCGACTTGTACAAGGAGGCTTCCAAGACTTTCTACACCCAAAAATAAATTCTTTTACAAGGTATATCTTGCCTAGATGAGTCTTATAAACATGATGTTCACTCCCTTGACTCATGATAATAAATCTTATGAGCTAACAAACCCTATAAGCATGAGGAACATGCTTTTACCTAGAATACCATCAATAAGAAGCATGAAACCGATGCTTTACAATAATATATTTTCATTCTTCTTTCATTTTATATACAAGATATACATATTCAATTAAGTACAATAATAATTATGAAGACTAAAACTAGTTACATTTCCAACATAGGGGAGTCCTCATTGTGTTAAATTCCATTGAATTCCTATTTTCAAGAGGACCAAAATTGACCTAAAGATCACTGAAATTGGATAAGGGAAACTATACTCACAAATAAAACCCCAAATGTGAATATTTGATAAGGTTAACCCTAAAGTAAATTAGACACCGTCGGAAGGCTATAAATACAAGTGACCTCAACCTCATTTGCACAACCTAATGAGACACTATTTTATTTTGGTTTTTGGGTCGTAAAGCTATGAGGTAGGTCTATCGAGGAATGGGTTCATTCTAATGTTAAATTGCAGGTTACGAAGCTCACTTCTCAGTTCTAGGGTTTTGGGCCTCAGTTGTTGGCACAACACAGGAAGAAGTCAATCATAGTTACTCCAATACAAGCTCATCCATGCGAGTGGAGCCTTCTAGTTGCACGAATAACTCTCCATCCATGCGACCGGGAGTAAGGTTTTTAGAATCATAATTGTATGCTTTCCACAATTCAGATTTGACCATAGTCTCTCGCATACTAGGCTTAAGGGAACAATTGGGATGCTACAGCATT
>APFE031561170.1:197098-208707 GCA_000404065.3 Pinus taeda | reverse complement strand
TACTGCTAATCCTTGGTCAGGTTTTTGAGTGGTTGGATTCCAAGGCTCTCCTTCCCTGTCATGGTGATCTATACTCCTATCTCGCCATTTACCAGGTGACTTCTGGTTTAGTGAAAACAATAGTCTCGTGAGCCCTTCAAAGGTGAAGGTCTCTAATTACATTATTACTTCAGTTGTTTGCATGCTTGTGGTTTTATGTAAATGGAAAATAACCCATGTTCCCTCCTGGTTGGGAGGTATTGGTTTGCAGGTGGAGCAGGATCCTAAGCCAAGGGTGGATGGAGCTCTTACCCATCTTGTTGAACTTGAAGCTAGAAGCTCAGTCCCTTATCCGGGTATTTAATCTAGTTCAGAGTTTACTATGGATGGATTTCACTCTTTTTGAGATTTGTAATAGTTTTAATCATAAGGTATGGTTCTGATTCTTTTAATTCATTGGGTTTACCCAACCGAGACAGTGTATGTATTTTTGTTTTCTATGTGGATGAGACAAGGTTGAGGCTGGCTGGTTTCTATTCGAGACTGACCCGACTTTTCCGGCCAAACTCTACAACCAGACTATGCACTGATTCAGAATTTACATACTTGGACTTTTAAATATGATGATTGTTAGTTTCAAACCCTCTGAGGAATTTATCAGTTAATATAGCATTAATCTTTTGTTTTCTCAAACTGTAATGTTATTACTCATCTTGTTTGCCTATTGTGGCTATAGGTAATATGAAATGCCTCGATTTATCTTGGTGAATATCTAAGGTGATTATGAAGCTCGACACTGGGGATGTTTCATATATTTAGATTATTGAATAGTAGCTCTGAGGACTTAGAATACTTCCCAAATTAAACTATATGGGATAAATATGAGTTTGTAATGTGTCTCTATGCTAAAATTATTCTTAGAGTTCTTACTTGTGTTTTGGTGTTCTACTGATATATAGAGTTTCCTACTGTCCGAGCTTTTTCCCCGTTTTACTCCGAAATTGCTATATTATAAGTTATAGGAAGATTAATTTTGGAATTATCATAAGCTTGATATGCCAAGATCTTAATTCTAGTATCGATTTCATCATTAATACCAGCAAGATAATTAAAGATTATTAATACTTGTTCTTTTTCCACCTAACATTTCTGATATCGAATTTTTTAATATCATTGTCTGAAACTCTTCCTTTTATTCTATATCTAATTCAGAATTTGACATTAAATATTCTGCTTGTCTGTCATTAGAGACATGTCTTTATATGTTTAGTCTACTAGTTCTCAAACTATTTATCCTTTTCTGTAGTATATTACATGGTTATGTATATTTAACTTCTACTTAGTTTTTTTGTACTTTCTTCATAATATCTTTAAACATAGCAATACTTTCATAGGATGCATCCTTATTCTTGTAGATTTATCTATAAGATAATTTTCCTATCTATTTTACACCATTCTTCTAGACTTGTCCTGTAGCTCAAACTTTCTACGCAATAAAATGCCTCCCAACCTTGAGACTACTCTCGCGGTAGTCACCCCCCGAGTTGTTCCTGTACCTAGCAATGTTTCTCACTATCTCTTGGATGAGATCTGTAATACCTCTGATGGCTATCTGGTCCAAACTAGACGTAGCATCAGAACTTTGTTTGACTCGTCAACACATATTATTTCCTCTTTCTTACTCTCCTGATCTCAGATACCCCTATCCTCTTGATCCTTATTTGAGTAAATATTAAAGAATTAGTTAGGCAAATAACTATTTCTTTCTAACCACTTAGTAAGTAAAACAATATTTGCAAGTAACTACAATTCACGTACGCATAAGAGTTTTCAAAAATAATTCCATATTTAAAATAATATCAAATTGTTTGGTTCATAGAAATTAAAATATTTATATAATTTGGGGATATCACGTCTCCCCCCCCCCCCCGAAGATGTAACATCGTCCCGATGTTTTCCTCCTAAGAATAATTTCGAAAAGGTTTCCTTCATAACCTGCTCATTTTCCTAGGTGGCCTCTTATGGCCCATAGTGTTGCCATTACACTTTAACCTGGGTGATAACTCGTTTCCACAATGTTACTTCTCTCCAATCAAGTATAACTAGAGGCTCGACCAGGAATTCACCTTTCAGTTCGACCTATACAAAACAAAATTATCTTAATCTTTCAATTAGTCCCCTTTATCCTTTTTAACGAAAAAGAACAAACATCTGATTATTAGTAAAATGTCTATATTATACTTTACCTATATAATCTGCCAATTGAGTATGTGATTAACATCATAAATGTATTTCTTAAGTAAGGAAACATGAAAGACATTGTGCACATGGATATGGCTAGGTAAAGAAAGTTGGTAGGCCACCGGTCCAATTCGAGCTAGAATCTAGAAAGGCCCACAAAACCGAGGTGCTAAATTAGCATATCCAGTCCAAGACAAGGTGCTTTTCTTGGTTCGTACTCGAATGTAAACATGTTCTCCTACTTGAAATTCTAGGAAGCCCCTTTTCTGATGAGAAAAAAACTTTTTCTGGTCCTCAGCAGCCTTTAAATTGCCTCGTACCGTTTTTACCATATTTTCCATTTCCTCTCACATATCTAGTCCTAGCATTAGTTTGCCTTGTGGGCCACTCCAACTCAAACGTGTCCTGCACTTTTGTCTATATAACCCCTCAAAAGGGCTCATCAGTAGTGATGTATGATACCCATTTTTGTAAGAAAAATCTACTAAGTGTAGTTATTCCTCCCACTTAGAAGGTTGTTGCATTATGTAGGTTCGCAACATGTCTTCGAACACTTGATTAACTCTTTCTGTCTGCCCATCTGTTTGAGGATGGTATGCAGTACTAAAGCGAAGCTGTGTGCCTAATCCTTCAAAAAGGGCCTTCCAAAAGGCTGATGTGAATTTCACATCCTGGTCGGAGATGATCATTTTGGGTATACCATATAATTTGAAGATATTCTACATAAAAATATTTGCAATTTTCACTACTTTGTAAATTGATTGAACTTGTATGAAACGAGCATATTTTCTCAATTTATCTACCACCTCCATGATAAAGTCGTTTAGCTTTTTTTATTTAGGTAGTCCATTGATGAAATCAATAAATATGGTTTCCCATTTCCATTCAGGAATCGGTAGTGGGTGGAGCAACCCTGTTGGGTACTAGTGTTGTGCCTTTACCTACTAGCATTCAAGACAACATCCTAAATATTGAGCAACTTCCTTCTTCATACCAGGCCAGAACAATTCTTTTCTAAGGGCAGAAATCATTTTTCGTATCCTAGGCGCCCTGCATAAGGACTTTTATGATATTCGTCTAAGATTGAAATTTTAATTATTTTTTGGTTAGGTACATATAACCTCTTCCTATAGATCAGAAGTTCATTTCAATTGACCTCATATCCCAATTGTTATTCATGATTGTTTTCAATCTTTGCTTGCTACCATAAATGTTTATAAATTAAATCTTCCATAATTGTTTCACGGATCTTCTCATAGAAGTTAGTTCGAGATTCACTAAAGGAGATTTCATATAAGCAGTTCACTTTTCGACTTAAAGTGTCTGCAACCTTGTTTTATTTTCCCTTCAAATGTATGATTTCAAAGTCAAATTCGCTTAGGAAATCAACCCAACAAGCTTTCCTAGCATTTAAAGTGGGTTGTTCGAAGTAGCTTGTCAAACTATGATGATCTATTAAT
This sequence comes from Pinus taeda, assembly GCA_000404065.3. NCBI lineage: Eukaryota > Viridiplantae > Streptophyta > Pinopsida > Pinales > Pinaceae > Pinus > Pinus taeda. The sequence continues at coordinate 205,027 of APFE031561170.1, read as the reverse complement.
AATAGAAATTTCTTACCTAATAAATAGTGTCGCCACATTTTCAAGGCATGTGTTACTATTGCTAATTCCAAATCATAAGCGGAATATTTATGTTTGTATTCTTTAAGCTTCCTTGACTCATAGGCTACAACCGTACTTTCTTGCGTTAATACGCCTCCTACACCTTATTTGCTAGCATCTGTACCAACTACATATTCTTTGTTAGGATCAATAATTCTCAAAATAGGGGTAGTTGTGAGTAGATGTTTATGCTAATCAAAGCTCGTTTAGCAGTCAAGAGTCCATCTAAAGGCATTTCCTTTGTTTTCTAGAGAGGTAATAGGGTATGCCACCCTAGAAAAACCTTCCACAAATCGCCTATAATATCTAGCTATGCCCATGAACGATCTTATGTCCACCACATCTTTTAGTACCGGCCACTCCGTGATAGTTCATATTTTCTTCAAATCAACTATGATCCCATCCTTGGTGATGATATGTCCCAAGTACTGGATTTGTTCCTTAAAGAAGTCACACTTGCTGTACTTGGCGTACAACTAATGTTCTCTTAGGATCTGAAGAAAAATACGAAGATGTTCCTTATGTTCTTCCATGCTTCTAGAGTAAATCAGTATGTCATCAATGAATATTAGCACAAATTTTTCTAAGTATTGATGAAATATGTTATTCATGAGACACATGAAGGTTGCGGGAGCATTAGTCAGCTAAAAGGGTAGGACCACAAACTCATAATGTCCAGACTGGGTCTTGAATGTTGTTTCTGCTATATATTCCTCCTTTATTCGGATCTGATGATAGCCTGATCGAAGGTCAATTTTAGAGAAAATAGTTGTACCCTTTACCTGATCAAATAACTCATCTATATGAGTTAGGGGGTATTTATTCTTGATAGCCAGTTCATTTAACTAAAGATAATCCATGCACTTTCGTAATGTTCCATCTTTCGTTTTGACGAAAAGTATTGGAGCTCCCTAAGGGGATACACTGGGCTGTAAATAATTTTTATCTAATAACTCTTGTAGTTGCAAATTTAACTTTGTTATTTTGGGGATACTCATATAGTAAGGGGCTCTAGAAACTGGGGCAGCCACCAGAATTAACTCAATGGTAAAATCTATGTCCCGTTTTGGGGGTAGGCCTAGAATTTCTTCAGGAAAAACATCTGAAAAACTTTGTATTACTGGTATATTTTCTAAGGCATCATATTTCTCTTTAGAGTCAACATAATCCACTTGTATGGCATAAATCTGGCAACTCATCGTGATGCATATTTCTAGTTGGGTAGTTGTTATAGGTCTTATTTGCAAAGGTTTCTGAATACATTGCACCTCTTGTCTTTCCCCTTGCTCATTTCGGAAATTAATGGCTTTGGTCTTGTAGTTAATAAGGGATCAATGTTTTTCTAGCCAATCCATGCTTATAAGGACACCATATGACCCTAAGGGTAACACATTCAAATCTTTCATAATAGACTACTTAGCTAATTCTAGAGGATAGTTATTGACTTTGGCCAAAACTCTTCTTTTGGCTCTTGTGGCTAGTTGTACTAGCCCTATATTTTTAAACTTTACTGCTTGCAATATACATTGTTCCACAATCCTAATACTAACATAACTCATTGTAGCCCCACGATCAATCAAAATAGATACAGTTCCATCAAAAAGTTTACCTTCAAATTCAATCATTGTTGGCTGAAATTCTGCCTGATGATCTTCCAAAGTGGCATTGATTTTAGGGAGGCTCTTTCCTATTTCCCCTACTATGAAGGGTTCTTGTATTTGTGAAATCTGGTCATCTCCCTTGCGGTGTGGGAAATTCTTGACATAATATGGGCCTCCGCATCCCCAGCACTATACAGGAGGTAGAGCAGTTAATTCTGCTTTAGTTATGCAAGATTGCTCATTAGTTCTAGCTTCGCCTGGTACTTTCAATCTGGTCTGGTTTTATTAAAATTTCGGTTGGTTTGACCCTTGTAGAGTCCTTTATTGCGAGGGCCCTTATTCCCTTTGTGACTAGGAATACATTTACTTCCCTTTTTATCAGTCCACTCTTACAAATGTCTCCTTGTGGCTTGTTCTGTTGATAGCAGATCCATGCCTTACGAATAACTTCGTTCATTGCTTTTGGATTGTCAAATTCTAGGTGTTCCTTCATGAACAAAGGTAAATTGTTGATGAATCTCTGCACCTTTTCTTTTTCTTCATGAATGTAAGGAAAAAACCAAAGTAATGATGTGAACTTTGTTATGAACTCATCCATAGACCTTTGGCCTAGCGAGAGATCATGAAATTATTTTGATCTTTCATCATAGAATCTCTTTGTTAGATATTTTTCTTTAAAATACCTTTGAAATTTTTCCCAGGTTATACTTTGTTCATTCACTCCTCGAACGATCTTTACCTCTTCCCACCATAGTGTGGCCTTTCCTTGCAACTAAAAAATAGCCAGGTGAGCCTTCAGATTATGGTCATATTCATATAGCTCGAAATATTTGTTCATTTTTATGGGCCATCCTTCAGCCGCTTCTTTTTGCTCGCCATAAAAAAGAGCATGCTTTATTTTTTAAATTCCCCTTGAAGTTCCACTTTTACTTTTTCTGTCTCCGATGATTGGACACATTATTTGATTCTTCTTCACAATTTTCCTCTCCACCCTCAGTTTCTATGTCCTTCGTCTAAAACTCTTGTTCTTCTATCATATTTATGCATTCAGGACTAGGTACCAGCGACCGATTATTTTTTCTATCAGATAGAATATTCATAATTGTTTCTTGTTCCTACTTCAAGCTTCATTTTCTGCCTATAACCAGGCCATTTCATCCTTTAACTCTTGCACTATCACCATAATATCTAAGTTAGTATTCCACGGCTCATCTCCCAGCTATACCCAAACCTCAGGATTTCGTTCCTGAAATGTCGTAGGCCTCATCCCTATTACGGATCTGGGTGGTAAATTCCCTATTCTTCTCATACTGATTGCTTCCTGTTTTCCTACGTGCATATCACCAAATTTGTTATTTGCTTATTCTAGAGGTCTCAGCTTGGTAACCTGAGCCCTATGATACCATATGTCATGAATCCATTTATTTACTACAGTTATATATATTGAATATAAAATGTTCACAAATCACTTGAAACATTTACGTTAAAGTTATAACATTGATACAGTTATATTGATGTTTATCCCATGGATGTAATCCTTACTTTAGTACCATCCCTTTTATCAAAGGTTTTTTGAGATTACATCAATGATCTACATACACTTTCGGGTTTTGTTTGTACCACAGATTTACAGTTGTTATAAGTATACTTGGTATCACCCCGTCCTATCAACCAAGGTTGAGGGTTTACGAGTCATTTTATTTAAACTTTAAATTAATACTAGATACATAACTTGCCTCCATCTGGCCTCATTAATCATTGAATTTACTCTAGCTATTGTGATGACCTAGGGGCATGGTCTGGCATGTTGTGTTATTCAATGCTATGGAACGCTTCTACAGTTCTGGGATTTCAGACCCTATCCACGGTCATCTAGCCTTGGGCTCAATCCAATGATTGATATCATTCCCAGGTTCTTACACTTCCAAAGTCTTGGTATTTCGGGGTCATTGTTGCTCTCCTCTTATGGTGTTCATCATTCTACTCCACCAGAGGGTTTTGGTGTGCCCAAAAAGCTATTCCTTGGTCAAGTTTTAGAGCAGGTGGATGCCGAGGCTCTCCTTCCCTGTCATCGTGACATATACTCTAATCTGGCCAGTTATCAGGTGACTTCTGTTTCAATGAAAACAATAGTGTCACGAGCCCTTCAAAGGTAAAGGTCTCTAACTACTTTATCTTCATTTGTTTGCATCCTTATGGTTTTATGTGAATGGAAAACAACCCCTCCTCCCCCTAGTTTGGAGGTATTGTTTTGCAGGTGAAGAAAACTCCAAGGGAAAGGGTGGATGGAGCTCTTAAGCATCTCGCCAAACTTCAAGCTAGAAGCTTAGTCCCTTATCTGGGTATTTGATCTAATTTAGAGTTTATTGTGGATGGATTCTACCGTTTTAGATATTTGTAATAGTTTTAGGCATAAGGTTTACTTCTGACTCTTTTAGTTCATGGGGTTTACCCAACTGAGACAATGTATGTATTTTGGTTTTCTGTGTGGATGAGACAAGGACAAGGTTGTATGGTTTATGTTCGACATCGCCCTAGCTTCTTTGGCTAAACTCTATAGCCAGACTATGGACTACTTCAAAATTCACTATACTTGGACTTTTAAATATGATCCCTACTAGTTTCAAACCCTCTAGGGTATCTATAAGTTAATGTAGTATTAATCTTTTGTTTTCTCAAACTGTAATGTTATTACTCATCTTGTTTGCCTATTGCTGCTATAAGTAATATGAAATGTCTTGACTTATCTTGATAACTATCTGTGGTGATTACAAAGCTCGACATTGGGAATGTTTCATATGTTTAGATTATTTAACAGTAGCTCTCGGGACTTAGAGTACTTCCCAGATTAATCTATATGGGATAAATTTAGGAGCCCCTAATGTTTGTTTCTATTAAAATTACTCATATATAGAGTTTCCTACTGTCCGAGATTTTTCCCCTTTTTATTTTGAAATTGTTACATTATCAGTTACAGGCATATTAATTTCGGAATTATCATAAACTTGATATGCTAAGATATTGATTCTGGTATGGGTTTCATCATTATGCAAAATCATCATTAATGACAGTAAGATAATTAAAGATTGTTAATACTTATTCTTTTTCTGCCTAACAGTTCTGATATCAAATTATTTAATATACTTGTATGAGACTCTTTCTTTTATTCTGTATCTAATTTAGAATTTGACATTAAATATTTTGCTTGTTTGTCATTAGAGACATGTCTTTATTTGTTTAGTCTACTAGTTCTCAGACTATTTATCCTGTTTTATAGTCTATTACAGGGTTCCTGTATATTTAACTTCTACTTAGTTTTTTTGTATTTTCTTCATAATAGCTTTAAACACAAAAATACTTTCATAAGACACATCCTTATTCTTCTAGATTTATCTGTAAGATAATTTACTTATTTGGTTTACACCATTCTTCTAGACTTGTCCTGCAGCTCAGACTTGCTACATAATAAAATGCCTCCCAACCTTGAGACTAGTCTCACACTAGTCTCTCCCCAAGTTGTTCATGTACCTAGGAACGTTTCTCGCTATCTCTTGGACAAGATCTGTAATACCTATAATGGATATTTGGTCTAAACTGGACATAGCATCAGAACTTTGTTTGACTCTTTAACACAGATTATTTCCTCTTTCTTTCTCTCCTGATCTCAAACACCCCTATCCTCTTGATCCTTCTTTGAGTAAATACTAAGGAATTAGTTAGGCTAATAACTATTTCTTTCTAACCACTTAGTAAGTAAGACAATATTTACGAGTAGCTATAATTCACTTACACATAAGAGTTTTCAAAAATAATTCCATATTTAAAATAATATCAAATTTTTTGATTCGCAGTAATTAAAATATTTACATAATTTGGGGGTATCACAATCACTATCTCAAGTTTCTCAGATGACTTGAGGTTTGTATCTCATGAGAATTGGCTTCTAGTCTAATGATAGGTAGTGAAACGCCCATACCAATTGTTCTGGGCTCTGTGAGATTTAAAATTCAAGAACATGGGGATGGACTTTGATCCTTATGAGTATATGTGTCATGAGTTCATTTAATATAGTCATTTTAGGTGCAACCAAACATTTAATCACTATCTCAAGGTGCCCAAACTACTTGAAAATAATCCCTCATCAAAACTATATGTTACCCAAAAATTAATAATTCTAGTTTTTCAGCAATAAATTTAACCCTTTTAAACAATATAATCATAATTAATATATGAAATTTATTTTATTTTATTAGAATTTTATTTTACTTTATTTTATTAAGATTTACTTGTAATATTCCTTATGTATTATAATATATTGAAAATTCAATAAATCACAATTTATATGTTATTTTCAATCTAAATAACAATTTATTTATATTTATTTTTATATTTTAATTTAATAGCTTTATTTTATAATTTTATTATATTTTATTTATTCATGTAAAGTAGTTTTTGGTTTAGGAAATTGCAATTTAAAGTTATTAAACTCATCAAAAAATACACAAAGATCACACTTTATTTAAATATTTCTTTATAATTTTTTTGGATATTTATTTATGATAATTTAACTTTTTTTGGAATTTTGTCTTACCTCTATGTTTTTCAGCTTTGAAGGGGAATTTTATCAACAAACTTGTTTTGTTGCCATGGGTTCCCCCTCTCCTCAGTTGTGGCGAATCTTTTCATGCAATTTTTTGAATCAAAGGTGTTGTACTTGGCTCTATTCCAGCCAAAACTGTGGGAGAGATTCGTGGATGACACTTGTCTCACTTGGCCCCATGGTCAAGAAAAGTTGGACCTCTTTTTTCATCATCTTAAAAACCAATCGAGTTCCATTACGTCTACTATGGAATGTGATATCAATGGTCGTTTGCCTTTTCTTGGCATCCTTATTTCTAGAGAGGAGGATGGTTCTTTCTCCCAACAAGTATTTCAGAAGAAAACTCACATAGAGCAATATCTTAATGCTAAATCTCATCATTTCCCTGCCCAAAAGCTAGGTGTTCTCAACACCCTAACCACTAGGGCATTAAGAGTTCCTAATGAAAATCGCCTTGATGATGAAAACACCCACCTCTTGAATGTTTTTGTCGGTAATGGTTATAGTATGGATCAATTTCATAGAGTCTTCCTTAAAGCTAAAAAAGGTCTAAAGGTTAAGAAAGATCCCAAGGATAGGTTCTTTGGGGTACTTCTTTTGTTTATCCAAGAGGTCACTGATAAGATTGCTAGGATTCTGAGGAAGCATAATGTATCTTCAACCTTTAGACCCGTAAATACCATTAAGAGCTCCTTGAGGTCAGTGAAGGACCAAATAGACCTCAAGGATTTGAAAGGTGTTTATCTCATCCCTTGTTCTTGTGGTACTCCCTACATTGGTGAGACTAACAGATCCATAAGTCAAAGGATCCATGAACATGTTGTTGACACAAAACATGGGAGGACAGGTTATTCGGCTTTGGATGAACATGTGGAAAAGACTAATTTAACATCGTATATGCATTGAGGACGCCCGAGTCCTTGCTAAAATTGATCATTTCCATCACCGTAAGTTCAAGAAAGCTATTGAAATTGAAAAGTTGTGTTGGAATTTGAACTGTGATGATGGTTGGAGTCCCAACCTTTTCCACTTAATTTTAGTTTCTTTTTAGTTTTCTGGATTTCCTTTTCTTCGTTCTTATTTTTATTCCTATTTTTATTTATCAGTATTACTATTTTTTTTTACTAGATTTTATTTATCGAAAATTAGAGTAGGTTTTAGAATTTTCTTAACTATTTACCTTTTTCTTGATAGGCATCTCTCTCTCTCTCCTCTCTCTCTCCTCGCTCTCTCTCTTTATATATATAGCTATATATATATATAATATATTTAATTTGTAATTTTCTTAATTAAATAATTTTATTTATATATTTTTAGTTAGGTCTTAACCTTTTTATTGTGTGTGGTGTGTGTGTGTGAAAAGTTTGTTTTAAATATTTATTATGTATTAGTTTAGTCACTCTAAATTATTGTACTTTCTATATTATTCATTTATTTAGTTTTTTCTAGGTATTCTGAAAATTTATATTTAGTTCCCACAATTATTGTTTTGTTAGTTTTTAATTATATTTTAATAAGTAGTTAGTTAATTAATTAAGTAGTATAGTCTATTTCTTATTATTTCCTAATATTTTTAGCATTCGTAATTAATTTATTTTATTATATGTTCAAACCACTTGTTATTCAAACCACTTTACATCTTATTATGATAATAAATCACCAAAAAAA